>JAHZMW010003889.1:0-15355 GCA_027743745.1 Alloscopus bannaensis
GTGTGGTATGCTGATGATGATGATGATTATATGATGGGAAAACTTTTTCCAGTGCATCCCTATAAAAGTGTGAAAACTACATGGTATGCATAGCGAGGATGTGAGAAACATACGGAAAAAACCCTTTCTCTTCTGAACACACACTTTCTCCGAAAAAGTGTGTGGTAGCTACGGTAGTATTATGGTATTATGCTCAGGAGAAAGCTTTCACTCTGCGTAAGTATGTGTGTGCGTGTGTTCAAAGGAGATGAGGAAGACACTCAAGAAAATCCTGTGAAATGCGTACGCATGCATACGGGATAAGTTTGTTTCTTCACTTTCACCATACTTTCTCTCTTTGTTTAAGGAGGTGTAGGGAATGGAGAAATGTGCAAGAGTCTTTAAGAAGGCCTTCACGCTCATCTGAGTCTACGGGCAGAGAGCGCGCTCCATCGGAAATGAAACCGGAAGTGAGGAGGAAAATTATGGGCTTTTCAATGAGTACATCCGGAAACAGGCCGGTGTATGGGCGTAGCACATACACATTTGGTGTAAAAAAGGGTTTAGAAATATACGCATATAAAATATATTATGTATATATTGTATGTATTGTTTGTGAGGGTACAAGTGAAAGTTTCTCCGAAGACGTAAATGGTTTTTTTTACCTGAATATCTCTCTCTTTCTCTTTTCTAATTTCTTTAATAGTCCTAAAAAGAGAAATAAATTGGAACGGGGAAAATTCGAGGGAATTCAATGTTTGAGTGCGTATTTTGTATTTCTATCATGCTTGTGTTTTCCCCTTGTTTGTTTCTTCTCTCATATGCATACTACTTATCTAATTCTCTGAATGTCTCACACTTTTTTTTACATAAGCAAAGTATTTCCTGGATGTGTATATGTATGCTTGGAATACGTGAAGACGAGACGGTACGTGCGGATGTTGATGGCGACGATGCGATGATTATTTCAATTAGGGCCGGGTCTTCTCACGGATATATTAACCGGGCGTTGTGGTCTCCTTCGCTCTGTCGTTTTCGCATCAATGATGGTGATAGGAATGCGATGTGTGGGTCGAATGCGGTTTCAATTATCACTTGGACTCACACAATGTTCTCCTAATTTCCTCTCAGTCAAACTGTTCACCTGAAAATTAGTATCACACTTTTACTTGTTATCGTCAAGTTTTCTCCACAGAAATTGTTCACTGCTCCACTTTCTCCAATAAAAACACTGTTGAACTCTTCATTTTAAATAAATCCTATAACCACTCTTCAGTTAGTAAACGTCACATTTAGTTAGCCGCCACACACTCAAGTATTTTTTGACAGTCACACCGATCCTAGATTGTATCCCTCACATCCTCTCCTGCCAATGACTGGGGCTCTTGTTAAGCCCAGAGAAAATATATAAGAGGAATACCTCCGATAAAAATATGGTTTGCTTCTGAGTGAAAATATCACTGCTCCTTTTACTCCTTCCTTCAGTTCAATGACGATTTGAACAGTGACGGCTCTCTGGTTTTCTCTTCCCCAAACTTCATTGTGGCACTGATAGGAATGAGAGGAAAAGTGAGCGAGCCATCCAATCCAGCTCCATTCCCGTAACATGGAGAGAGTAAGAAATGTGCGAGGGCCACACCAATGTACAAAGACATGTACACACTCCGACAACACTGTGTGTATCATATCTCATATAAGGACACACATTGTAGTTTCCAACCGTAATGAATACGAAATGCTGGAGGAACACAGGATGGAATCAGAGAGGGGGTGGCTCTTGCTCGTGTCATATTTCTTTCTCCATGAGAAAGAAAGCTGGAAAATATGCAAGCACACATCCTCTCGGAAAATCTTGAAAAAGTCCCTTCCATTATATATACTTTCACGAAGAAAATTATCTATGGTACAGGGACATCTGTTATTTTCCACTTATTTCACTAAGAAGGAAAAGCAATAATTTTATGCTCTAATATACATCCTCAGATTCACTCGAGTCGAGTGTGGTGCATTAAAAGGAAAAATTATATCTTGCTCGTGCTTTCCCCGTTTGGAGGATCTTCGTCGATTTCCAAGTTCTCCTTGTTTTTTTGATGAAGAGAAAACCTCGTCTTTTGTACGGCTTCCCCATATATTTATGGGAAGCTTAACGAAGGGAAAAATAAGGAGGCAAGTTTCCCATTCAACTCCGTTTTTGTATGCATGTTGTAATGTAATAGAAAGAGGAAATGAATGTAATGTAAGCAAGAGGAGGGAGCTCAGTGATAACACAACTCTATATAATGCACATATTTTGTTCCTGTTGCTCTATATATAAAACCCTTATAGTGAGGTGAAAGGTATATCATGGAGAAAATTGTTAATGCTGTTGCTTCTATGCTTGTTGCTGGAGTGTTCGGCTCGACTCGGAATGGAGTGAAAGCTCTTTGGTATTGTATGTGTGGTACGTGCAACAGCATAAAAAGGACGGAAACGCATCACATATATCTGAGTGCGGTCGTTTGCTCGACAATATCATACCGTATGTTCATAAAAGCGTAGACTTCACAAAAAAGTATACACGTGTGCACTATATGCTTTCTCTATATCAGCTAGTCGATCATGTCATCTTTCTATACCTCTGTTTTCCTTTTTCCTTCTGTCAAACTTTTGCGAGACAAAGTCTTCTGTATAATTACATGGGAAAGACACAATGAAGTTTTCCACTCTCTCCATGAGCTCACTCTGTTTTATGCTCACTTTCCTCACTGTGTGCTCAATGGATTGGACAATTTTTTTTTAAAGGTATCACTTCTCCAAAAAAATGGGAGTCTTTTTGGTGTACAACTTTGGTGTGGAGTTTTTGGGTGGAGGGAGCTGCTCAATTTGAGTGAGGAAAAGCCAGAGAATTATTTCCTCTTTATCTGGATGTGTACGCGTACATATGTTCGGTGTGGTGATAATTTTTTTTGCATTCCACTCCCTGCATATGGTACAACTCCTACAAAAATTCTTTATTGCTCTCTCCACAAGTAAATGCATGGAGTGTGCTGGAGAAAGGAGGCAATACTCCGCATATTTCCCGTCAAGTTAATGACTCCTCGTAATTGATTGCGTTGTCTTATTATGCTACTATATCAGAGTGATGTCGAGTGTTTTTACAAGTTTTCAAACAGCCGGTCAGATATGGAGCGACAGTGGACACATTGACAATCATTCCTTTTTTCCAAGTCTTTTTTCATTGTCGGTTTTCATGCTCACTGTTTCACGGAGTTGATGCGAGTGTATGTCTTCGTAGTTTCGGTGCGTGAAAAAGGGTGAACATATCGACAACGTTGCGCATGGCCTTCCTTCCAGCGAAAGACTTAAGCACATCGTGTGCGTACGATTCTAATCATTGGGCTGGAGTAAAAGTTGTGACTCTTGTGCTTTATGCGGCTATCTGAGGTTGACAAAAATGATGTGCATGCACGCATATTCTAATTTGCTATTATAAAAAAGATGATTTCTGAAAAAAATATGAAAATACAAATTATGCCAATTATTCTACACACACAAGGCTATGAATTTTATCTAAACGTTAAAAGTGAGTTCCAATAACATCAAAAGTTTTAAAACGGAAGCAAAATGTATCTTGCGGTTGCACGGGGGTCACATGAGATTCTATTTCTGAGTGTTCAATTTTTCGTGCCCTGAAATAGAATCGTGTGGAAAAATTAGTGAAAACTTTGTACCCATTTCTCCTTCCTCTTAATTTGCTCAAAGACACCCACAACGTTGGAATAATGGTAGTATTTGTCTCCATTTTTCCATCTCTTTGGTAGGATGACGGCAAAGAGAAAATTAAAATTACCACTGTCTTCCTCTCAATCAAGTTTACTTTCATGTTATCCTTTATACACACTGAACCATATTATTATTGGGTATGCCAAGCCCATAAATTATATTTCTGTCCCCGTCTCTTAGACTTTGTGCACATCGAACTTTGACTCTGTCGCAGTGGTGGGCGTTGCTCGTCCCAGATGGCCGTCATCATCTTGTTTGTTACACCCGAACCCGTGTCTACGCAAAAGAGCAAGAGAGAAAGCAGAAAAAGAAAATTTTCTCCACGAGAAAAGGCTGATATAGTATGAATGTGATGGCATGATTATCATCTCACATCATTTCCACTCTGGGTGACCACCAAATATATGATACATTTTTGTTATTCTTTCCTTTTTGATGATCACATTCAAGTGTGGCTTCTTGACTGAGAGATGATGGGAGACCAACTTACAATTCAAGAGTTACTTCAGAAGGAAGTAGAGAGGTGAAGAGTTTCTTTGAATACTTTTTTCATCCGCTTCAGCTTTCCTCTGGATGAAAATGGTGGAATGAATGGGAAAGTAAACCATTGTAGAGAAGATGACAAGATGAGCGGTTCATATATTGTGGTGAGTAGTTGATGTCGTATCGTCATAAATCTTGTTTTATGATGTCCAAAAAAGAGGGTTATTATCCCCGACGTGAAACGGGTTTTTGGAGGATTGAGCTGGCGGAAAATTTGTGGGGAAAGTATTATGTTTCCTTTCTGTACTTTCCCCTTGTGTAAAAACTATAAATATTGAAGAATTATTGTCACCCCCTGTAAAATCCATGGCTCATATTATTCTGACTGTGTAATCTGTAATTAGTCAGGATTTAATTGGCTGTGCTGATTTCACAAATGTGTCTGCCGAAACGGTGTAATTATAGATGAAAGCGTATGGCAATTTTCGGCCAAAAAAGAAAATGTGAGAACATGTTTTTGTGTGCAACGTGCGTTCGTGATGTTTACGAGGGAGGAACTTTAAAAAATGAAAATCACTTCAATGAATACAAATAAATAAGTTTTTTTTCTCTCATTCACTCCCTGCTTTCTCCTTGTTCATCGACAGAGACAAGGTCTACTCATACATTTTCCGCTTTGTTTCCTCAGCTTTGGAAAAGTGTAGAATTGATGGGAAAGACGGAGTGAGCATCGAGTGAAAAAAAGAGATAGTAATTTTCATCAGAATTTCTTCCTGGAGATGTGTGTGCTGGAGTACTTGGTTCAGACTCTGTTGAGTGTTTTTTCAAATGCGAACAAACAACGGAGAAAGTACGGAAGAAAATGAAGGGAACGACAAGGGATGAAGGAAAGTCGTATATTTTTGTGACGACAAAGAATAAGTAGAGTCTAGGAAAAGCTTGTGAAAAATATAGTAAAAGTATTGAGACACGGCACTTGTTCACTAGGAAAATCCCTCCACTCAAAGGATTTTACCCATCCCCAGAGATTGCTTTCCCATTGTGGTATGGTTTTTAAGGTTTGCTAAGCAATAAAAATCTTTACTTGAATAAGAGAGGAAATCACGAGAGAGAATGGGGAAAAGGACAAAAGAGAAGAGTCCATGGGACGAAAAAAAAATATGTGGCTCTGGGTGGCAGTCCATGAAACATTGGGAAAAAAGTGTTAGATGGAGCGTACTTGATCGAAGAGTAAAATCTAATATTGGAGGTGTACTCTGGTCAGAGAAAGTGAGTTGCATGAGCGTGTGCTCGTCGACGGGAAAAGTAGAAAGAATTAAATTAGAGAATAATATGGAGTCGTCGAGAGAGGGGAAAACACGAAACTTAGATTTTCGTCAGTACAACCTCGAGAGTATCATGTGTATTAAAGTATAAAAAGAGTTTGATGTGTGCACTCGGAGAAAGTGGAGGTTGCATTTAAAAATGTCAGAATATTGGTAATACTAGGCAACGTTTGGCACGACTCATTCCGTGTTTGTCATGGACTTAAAGTGGGGATAGAGACACATGCTGTTAGACAAACTTTCCAGAGTGGATCTTGAAGGAAAAACAAGATTTTCTCTCAACCTCCGTCTGTTTGTCTAGAGGTACAGAGCTTGTACGAGATTTGGGATATGATCTTCGGAGTGGAGGAAAATCGGTTCTGACAAAATATAAGAATCTTGAACCTCAAATACATTTATCAGATAAAGGTGCAAGATTTAATCTCATTCTTTACATTTTTATCTGATAACGAAATTTTATAATTGTGACGTATTCCTGACGTCATCTCGTCGAGACAAGAAACACGCACTTTTAGCCGTATGACATCAATGCACTTTCCCCACTAATGAACAAATAATGCATTCTTATTATTTCATTAAACCTGACTTTCCTCGGGATGTGCGTGTAATATGCATACATGATCCGACGTAAATTACGCGGCGTAATATAACCAATCTAGAGTCACCAAAAAGGGGAAGATTTTAACCCGTGGCAAGCTCTTATTGACTCACGACGACATGTGAAAACGTTGAAATAAATACTGTCATCCACTCTTTCTCTAGCTCTCTAGGTAGGAATGTCGACAGTAAAGAGCAATAAGCCATCGAGCATGTGATGCAACTACAGTTTTTTCCAGAGTTTGATCCCAAATATCCGTAGGCACGTGAAATGAAGTGAAATTCCCAGGTCTCCCTTGCAGTCATCAGTGTACCTCTAGTATTTTTCCTCACTCCTGTGCTAATAATATCATCACATCGAGAAGATGATCATCATTTGATCTGCCTTTATATCTTTTATAAGCCTTGCCGATATATTCTTTTGAATTTTCCGAGTAAAACAACATCCGTCCGTGTCTTCATACATTATTCCTCATGTGGGTGTGTGTTAAGGTGTACTTTCACTGACTTTCTCTTTTTCAACGGTGGTGCTGATGCATGTGATGATAGAGAAAATAAGCCTGTAGAGGTGATCTTGTGACGAAAAAAGGGAGCACGTTGAAGATAAACGAGTTGCACGTTCCGTCGTGTCCTTTTCCTTGTCATTTTTTTGGGGGAAAACCGCTGGTGGCTGCTTCCTGTCGAAAGAGAGCAATACATAATGTTTATGTGAGTGTGTACAAATATGGAGACGGTGACTGGTGTT
The DNA here is from genome assembly GCA_027743745.1 of Alloscopus bannaensis. NCBI lineage: Eukaryota > Metazoa > Arthropoda > Collembola > Entomobryomorpha > Entomobryidae > Alloscopus > Alloscopus bannaensis. The sequence goes on from JAHZMW010003889.1 coordinate 6,892, forward strand.
TGGGATGTGGGTGCGATATTATTTTTTATGTGAGATCCAGCTGCAATTTGAAGTTGACGACGAGAGCAAATAGACGAGGATTTTTCGTGTGAGGAAAAAAGGAGTACAGTAATAATGATGAGAAACATGAGATTTGAAAGTGAAAGTGAAACTTCTTCAGGGAATCCAACAGACCAAACCCACAATCTAATTAACTTACACTCTTGCACTCGCTCTCTATCCCTTTACTACGCACACTTTTCGGGGATGGCAAAACCTTATGCTGCTCGTATGTGAACATAAAATCCGTGATATATGGAGAACATACGTATTACAAGGGTGAATGCAATTTTCACATCAAATAGGTGCATAATACGAGTCAAAAGATGCGTACACGTATCCCCGAGACTAATCCAATCTTTCTTTGGGTCTCCCGCAAAATGCAGTTAACTTGTCTTCACGCTCCTTTATACAAGAGTGGTGGAAGAATATAAGATTTTTGTGGCACAAGTTGACAAGTCAAGCTATGTTTTGAATAAGATGTCAATTTTTATGATTTTTATACTAAAAAGTATGTTTTGATGAAAAGTATATTTTGTTTATTAAGATCAATACAAAACTAATCAACTTTCCAGCAACAAAAAGTTCGGATCATTCCCAATACAAGGTAATTGCATATTAATAAACTTGGGATTGTTTGGGAATAAAGTTTAGAGTCGTATTTTTCTCTGATTACCAGCGATTTTCATGGTTTCGATGAGTATTTTTCACAAATGAAGATGTCACGCTCAAATGAGGTGATCGAGAGAAAGTGAGGTTGACTCGTGAATAAACAGTTTTTGGTCCACGGATACATATCAGTTTTCAAGGGAGGAAAGCCACGTCCTCTAGGGAGATGGTGGTATGATGACTTTCACAAGTTTTAGATTACTACGATGACGCTAAATTGGGGAAATATTTTCACGGCATTTCCACCATCATTTTTGTGAAGACAAAAAAAAACGGAGTTGAAGAGGAAGTAGTTCACTCATCGGAGCAACCCTTGGATGGCACTTTACCCAAGTTTTTTGTTATACTAGAGTGTAAAGGGGTGGTTGTTGGGAATATAAGCCTGGATTTTCCCAAGTCTTGCAAATGCTAGCGAAACCAGTGATGCTATCTAAAGGCTGAAATGAAAAGCGTCGACGAACAAAGATATATATGCATTGGTGATGAGTTGGACGGAAATGGGAAAAAGTCAACTTGTCAAACCTCAAGATGTCCTGCTAAGTATTTGTTGAACTCGATGAGAAATTATTATTTGAGTTCTATGCAAGAGTCCAGTATTTGCTGATCCAATTAGTCACGCTCCGCTGGACAAAAGTAAGGCTTCCTTTTTGCGTGTTGTGATTAGCTCAGAGAGGCCAGAATTTATGTGACCGCAACTGATGATGTTAGACAGGTTTAGTGTTTCAAGAAGTTGAGTTTATAAACGTGTGCATTTGTTAAAAAATATTTGAAATTAGGAAAAAATGTCGGACGTGAATGAGCTCAGTTTGGAAACGTTAAAGGACGTTGTGGAAGGTCTCAAGGTTCAGGAGAGGATGGAACGAGTCAAAACTTCAGAGTCTATCGGAAGGTATATTTAAAAATGTGTTACTTTACTATTTTCATACTAAACAGGAGTTAAAAGCAGTTCTTAACAACATCCTGATAGCCTCAAAAACTGGATTGAAGAAAATCAAAAGGAGGACCCGTTCATCACTCCTGTCGACAAGAAAACCAATCCGTTCAACGAGAAAGGGAAGTGTGTCCTCGCATGAGGTACACGTATACACAGCTTTGCATAATGTGAACTTGTTAAATGTGTTCTAGAGTTAAATTATTCAGCTTGTTGTCACATCACGTAATTTGAATAAATACATAAAATTGACATTTTAAAAGCCGATGCATTTACATCACGTTTGATATAAAAATATAAATGTGATTTGCCTAATAGCCCACAATGCATCTATTGCTCTGTGTCTGTAGTATTTTACTGTAAAATTATTTATACGGATTTACACATTGCTGAAGCACTCAAGCAATCCATCATAAAAGTACACAAAACAGTGTCCTAAATGCAAACTGGAGATCCCATCGAATGCGACTTCTGCATTTTGCATAATATTGAAATTCACGCCCAAAGGGTTCTACTTAGGTTTTATGCTTTCCATTTGATAAAGTCTTTGACTCATTCATACACAATTCATCGGTTTAATTAAGTGCAAAAATGATGTCTTCATTGGGAGTGGTATTATTTGCACTATTCTTTCCAGCATTGTTATTGCTCATCATAATTCTCAATAAGATATCAGAAGGAATAGCATTATGCTCTTGGATTCTGCACAGCGATTTCACTCCAATGAGTTACCCATTTATTTGCAAATAATACGGGATTACAATCTACAAAATTTTAAATTGTGTCAATATTTTTGCAAGCTGTAATTGATCAAATTTGTTAATATTCCAGAAAACTTTCGTATTCGGATGCTCAAAAGTGTGGAGCTACTCTGGAAAGACGTTTTTGGATACTGTGACCCATCTATCGGTCAAAAATGCGATAATGAATCTGAATCGGAGAGTTCTTCAAGTTTTTCTTACGAGGATTGGTATGAACATTGTGAATTTCTCAAGGAGCCACCCCAAGGCGAGATATAATTTTATGCATTAAACAACTCATCGTGAAGGGTTTAAGGTTGGATAAATATTGAAATTTTGTACGTTTTTTTTACATCAGAAACAATTCAGCTACCACCACCAGTCGTAAACACGGGAATAGGTCGACGAAGTAGGAGAAGAATAAGGAACGTTGTGCCATTGATTGTGGATATAGAAAATAACCATATCGCACAACCCTAAATTATAGTATTAATAATAATTATAATGCTCTTCAATTTTTTCGCTTTCATCACGCAGAGTAAATCCGAAGCTCGATCAGATTTAATTAATGTATTTTGTCAGTTTCAATTTAAGTGCATTCATCTAAGTCAGACATCTTCATTTTAACATGCACTCGTGATTTTACTCATTCTTTTTCCTCATGCAATAATGATTTCAATCCTTGTAATTTTACAGTTTAGTCGAGAACAGGTTTTGTTCTGCTTCCCAATTTCTTAATTAATAGTTTGCCAAGAGAAAATCATCACGATTATGTGAACCATTTTTCGAAGGGGGAAGCACAAGAAGTATTAATTAAATAATTAAGAGCATCAATGTATGAAAATTGTGTCGAAGTAAAGGTTGAGATTTAATTAGTGTTTGAGTTCAATTTGCAAAACTCCTGTATTTATTTTAATCGTTAATTATAGTTTATTCAAGCATTATAAATACGCACATGGACTGCACAACGCAAGGAAAGATTTCCAGGTAGATTTTGCTGGATGTCTTACGTCGTAATCAAAAGAGGGGAAACCAGACGTAATAAATTACACTTTTCACACGATAAAACAAGCTCAGTTCTGTGAAATTGTCGGGAAGAATGACTTCCGCCTCATCGTCCCGAATGAAGTTTTATTTTGAGCTGAAGAAGAAATCTACTCGAATACTGAAAAATTACGGTTTACCGAGTATTTTCTAATATTAGAGAACTAAGCACTATATTTGCGCAGTTCATAAAAGTACCTTTTTTGTGGGTGTATTCCTGAAGGTTTATGACTTTTGAATTTTTCATGTCAACTCAGAATGACCGAAGAGTAATTTTTTAATTAGTAATGCTTCCTTTTATAGTATTCCGCATAAAAGCATCGCATTATTCGTCACAATCAGCAAGTTCTGCTCTGAAAAGTTCAGAATTACAAGTTTCTTGAGACGTCGGTCTCCCTGCAAAATCATTTACACTTTTCTTTGTATCTTATTGCGCCACACAGCTTGACAACTTTGAGGAGAGCTGTGAAACAAGTTCATTAATCCGGATATGAAAGCCCAACAAGTTTGTACTGCAAATATTATGCTAAGCATGCCACAAAAGAGAACATAAGCCCGTGAGAAAGTCAATCCACAAAAATTCACATCTGGAAGGCTGGAAAATTTTCATTTTTAAAAAAACATTTCAAACAATAAAATAGAGGGTGTAGACCTGTTGTGTGGTTGAACTATTTGATTGATGCTGACCTACGTGGACATTGTGTAACTTATATAATCCTTGAAGAGAATAATAATACCGACGTAATTTGTGTAGTTTATGAAATAAAAATTAAAAAAACAAGAACAAGTTTTAAGTTTCACTCCAACTTGGAAATGCTGCGTCACAGATCACAATCTTGGCGAAAACACTTGTTTTCGAAACTTGTTGTATAAGGTTTTGTCATGTAACTTGCTTCGGATAGACTTGTTGTATTCATGATTAAAAAATTGTTTTTAATTGTTCAGCCACATAAAAATAGCTAAAATCCTTGTACCTAACAATTAAACAGGGATTTCATTCCGTATAGTGGAGATTACCCATTAAAGGTTTTGCCAAACATCTTTATGGTGGGAACAAAAAAAAGCCCACCGTACCAATTATTATTTCACACTATACTCGCTCTTTTTGCGTTCTAGAAGCCAGTACCTATATAATGACATGACATACGACTATAAGATAAAGACAATAAGGCAGCCTTGTGAATTCTTCATGCACATTCAAAATGATAAAGTTTGCTCACAAGCGTGATGAGCAATTGTGAGTGCTATTTACATTTCACATTGTTGACGAGATATCAGACTGGTAAATTTCCAGACTTAAGCAAACGAACCTTCGTCAAGTTCAAAGTACAAAAAAATAATGTGGATTCCGGTTGAAGTCTGATTACTTGCTTGAATGATACCTATTTCACTATTTTTCCTCTTATCGAGGCTCTTGATGTATACCTGTCCTCATCCAGATTATAGACGCATATCATGCTTCCACACTCATTCAGTCTAGTAGGCTATACTTCTCCTGAAACATTTAATATTTAACTTCTTTACCAATTCCTTCTTCAAATCGTGGCTAAGAGCAAGTGCAATTAATTGGATAAATTTTGAACGAGATTTTTTTTTGCATTTGTTCCTGTAACTTTCCACTACAAATCACGCCGTTGTATTGACAGCATCAAGTCATCGTACCAGGTTGACTGGTCGACATGAGTAAGTCACTCTCCCTCGTCAATATGTTGACGAAATTGAATATTTGATATATCAAATTTTATTTTCACAGCGATACGATCGGAAGCATGGGTGACATCCGCGGTGGTGGAGAGCAGCGTGAACAAAGCTTTGGTCCTGGCTCGTTCCCTGCGTCGTGTGAGGACGGCGAAGAAATTAATTACATTTACATCTCTCTCACTTTCGAGAGATTTAAGGTATAATTTAGCAACCTTTGCAAATGTAGTTAAAACTTTCAATGAAATATGTCAATAAAATGCTGCTATTTGTTTTTAAAAAATTTAGGGAGAAGCTTGAAGAGTATTTTGATTTGGTCATCCCAATCGAGCTGCCAAACTCGAAATTGACTTTAGAGGAGTACGCAAAGATTCGGGCATTTTCCCTCCGGGCGTTTTCTAAATGTGTTTATCTGACGCATAACTGCCTGGTATGCTTCCAGTTTAAAAACTCGAGTTTTACAAATACCAAACCGCAATACAGCTATTTAAGTTTACGCATTTTTAATTAGGTGCTGAAAAATTGCGACGAGATTTTTGACAAGTACGAATCCTTCGCTGTGAAGGGCGATGCCGCAGAGAATGCTGAGTTTTCTGTGTTCCTTTACAAACCATCTTTTCCCTTGGCGAAGGAGTTGGAGAATAATGTGCTTATCAAGACCGAAGAAGGTATCAGAAAGTGGACAAATCTTCGTAATGAAACATACCTGCTACAAAGAAACATTTGACATTACAATATGTGGATTTTCAGGTTTCGAAATATACTTTCACAAGTGGCTCCAGAATAATATCGATGGGCTCGAAAAGCTTTGTGAATCTTACAACTTTGAAATTTCTTGCTCTGAAAATCCGACCAAGAGGTTTGTAAGCAGTAATAACTTCAAATTCACGATTTCGACCTGTAACAGACTAATAAGCGGTTTTATGTGAATGACAGGCTAAATTCCGAATTTGCCATTGCGAATTTCCGCTACAATCATCCGTTGGACATCTCCAGAGAGTTTCCGCAGACTGATTTGGGAGCTGTCGAAAAGGTCCTCCAACTCCTTTCAAAAATGTTAATACACAGTTCCTGATTCGCATTCATTAGGTTCAATTCATTAATTTTATTTCCCTTTTATTACTCGCAGTTTGCTTTTGAGAGTTGTTGGACCATTTACATGGAAGATGTACTGCTACAATCTCCAAATATGTCTTTACCCGAACCACACTACGAGAAGGAGCCAATTGCCATCATCGGACTGAGCTTCCGGCTTCCTGGAGGCAACAACGTTGACGAGTTCTGGGATTTGCTAGCAAACGGAAGGAATGCCATCCGCCCCCTCCCACCTCACAGGTGGACGAAGGAGCACTCCTGCTTCCCTTGCAAGAACAGGAACGTTGAAGCCGGTTTCCTCAACGTGCCGATTGACGAGTTTGACTCAAAGTTCTTCGGCATTAGTCCGAAGGAAATTGTGTTTCTCGACCCTCAACAAAGGTTTCTTCACGAGGTCTCTTGGGAGGCTTTGGAAGACGCCGCAATCGATCCATTGTCCCTTCGAGGGTCACCAACAGGCTTTTACGTCGGTCCCTGGACGAACGATTACAAAGATATGGTGATGCGGGGCTTGGAAGTAGACTTTTACAGGTCTTACATGGGCAACTCGATAGCCGCTTCTGCCGCTCGTCTTTCCTACTTTTTTGGAACGACAGGGCCCAGCATTGCCACCGAGTCGGGGTGCTCTTCCTCCATCGTCGCGGTTGACATGGCTTGCAAGAGCCTTCGCAATCGGGATACAAATCTAGCCTTAGCTTGTGGCGTCAATTTGATCCTACACCCGTTCAATATTGCTGGCCTTGACTTCGTGGTTGCTCCGGACTTCCGGTCAAAAACGTTTGACGCCAGTGCCAATGGATTTGCGAGAGCTGAGGGGTGTGCCGTGTTGGTTTTGAAGAGGTTATCTGACGCTGTCAAGGACGGGGACAGGGTTTGGGGCCTCATTCGGGGAACAGCGGTGACACAAGAAGGGCTTAGCAAAAGTTTGGGGACACCAACCGTCCATTGTGAGGCTCTAGCTATGGAGTTGGCTCTGAGGGATGCGGGTGTGGCGCCCAAGGAGATTAGTTTTGTGGAGACGCATGGAACAGGAACTCCAGTCGGTAAGTGGATACCTCAGACGTTAAAACTAAATCAGAGATGATATTCTCTTTGAAATGATTTGCTTCTAAAATGTTCTAGGTGACCCTCTGGAAGTCGCGGCGATAACAAAGGTTTACTCCAAAGAAAGAACTGATCCGTTGGTTATTGGCTCCGTGAAAACTAATGTTGGCCACACCGAATCTGTGTCAGGACTCACAGGAATCATCAAAGTCTTGCTGGCAATGAAAAACGAGCTGATTCCAAAGCACATCAATTTCCAAACGCTGAATCCTGAAATTAATTTAGACATTATTCCAGCAATCATCCCAACCTCATCTATGAGTTGGCCTAGACTCTCCAATAAGACAAGGATTGCTGGCGTCAGCTCGTTTGGAATCAGTGGCACGGATGGACACGCTATTATTGAGGAGCCTCCGCTTGTACAACGAACAAAAGTTGATTTCCAAATTGAAAAGCCTTTACATCTAATGAAGATTAGTGCAAAATCATCGGAATCGCTGGACGAGCTCTTGTCACGTTACGAAACAATTTTTGCTAATAACCCTGATAGAAATGGTGTAAGGTTTTGTGACGTTGCTTACTCCGCAAATACCGGCCGGTCTACGTTCAACCACAGACTTACGATTGTCGCCAAAGATTTCGAACAAGCAGTCAAAATCATGAGGGACAAATCCTACAAAATGGGCGAAGTTCAGGGTGGGGGAAGCCCACTCTGCTTTCTCTTCACTGGTCAAGGGTCCCAATATCCAAACATGGCTGCCACGCTGTATTCCACATCTCCAGTTTTCAAAACATACTTTGAAAAATGCAGCGAAATTTTGAAAAAAAGTTACAACATTTCTATTAAAGATGTTCTTTGGGGGAAGTCTGGAGATGGAGACAAGCTGAGCCGAACGCTGTACAGTCAAACCTCAATCTTTTGTGTGGAGTACTGCCTTTTGAAGAGCCGTAGCAGCCGGTGCTCTTGGATTCGATGACGCTCTTATGTTAGTCGCAGAGAGAAGTCAATTAATCGACAGCCTCCCTCGGGGAAAGATGCTTGTGATCAAGGCAGACAAGAAAACAGTAGATCAAACGATTGCAAAGTTCAAAGAGGCAAATCCCGACTTTTGGGTGGATTACGCAGCCCTCAACTCATACGAGCAAACTGTGGTCGCTGGCGACTCCGATAAGATTGAGGAATTTGCCAAGTTTTGTGATGGGA
>JAHZMW010003890.1:0-15384 GCA_027743745.1 Alloscopus bannaensis
CTTGTTCTTTTACAATTCACAAAAATAGAAATAAAGAGTTAAAGATCCTATCGCATTTCAAAGTAATTTAACCAGGAAGCCTCTACTGTTGAAAGAGAGCGGACAAGTTTTTTAATTGGATATTTTCTACTGGCCATGCTGGACCAGAGAAATTCACTCAGAGAGTGTGTGCGTGGTTTATTTACCTGGCGCGTTTTCTGACAATATGATCTAATGTGGGCATAAGGTCTTTTTTATACTTCGACACTCGTTCACTAGTGATCTTTCAGTTGACATAAGACAGTACTAATGAAAACAGTACAGGTTTGTGCGCAATGATTACATAATGATAGCTGAAATGAAATTGAGATTCTGTAAATTAGGTAAGATCAATTCCATCGTATAAATCTTTAGATAGTTTGTACAACGACACTAACAAACGGATCTTACTGAAGACATTTGTTATCTGGAAAGTCCACGTTATGTGTCTTGATAAACCGGCGATCTATTTATTGCTTTCCCTCTCAAGTCTGTATATACGATTGTGTCTCTTTAAAAGTCATATTTTTTTTATTATTATTCAAATGTATCCCATAAATAGCTTCGATTTTCTCCGAAGCGTCTCATCAACGTTGTATATTGTTATTTATACGTTTCTCAAAATTATCATTCCTATGCAGCTTGTACACCTCATTACACTATCTGTCAATATTCGAGAAAGAAGAGTCAAGAGAAATTTCTCTTCTTCTCTCCCTTTTCTCTTACACTCTAACAAAAAGATAACAACAGTCACCTATCCATGCCCGTTCAGTTTTTTTCTTCTGTATCTGTCAGATGTAAGCAAAGGAAAGAAACTGTAAATGAAAATTTACTTTTAAGAATGGATTTACCACAAAAACATGTTAAGGCATTAGTCAGAGAGATAGAGAGAAATACAAAAAAAAGTTTTATAACAGGATTGCTTTCATTTGTAAAATGCTTTGCTGATTAGATACGTCTTGTCCAATATAAATGATCTTATAAAAACGTCAGATAATAGTGGGTATGCTTGTTGAAAGCTTCACGTAATTTATTGTGTAACACTCAATTTAGATTTTTATCTCGAAGGAAAACGCTCGACTTATTCCATCCGCGAGAAGCTAATAACCTACGCGCTTCTTCCACACATCGTGCATCTTGTTCTTGAAAAGAAATCAATGGAATTGCGCCGTAAAATGTGTCCACATACCACATGTGTGAACGGACCAAGTTGCTGAAATAAAAATATTAGCCTGCTGATGCACATTTTCGAATTGATTGCTTGTACTCCATCACACATGTGTAAATGTCAATTTAAAACCAATTCTTTTCAACAAGTATTAGCTCAACTACGTCACAAGAGCATCATCATTCACTGACTTGATGAACCCTAATAAAATGGTGTAGAAGGTTGTAAAAGTGTAATGAAATGCAAATGCAAAGGACCTGCAATTTTTTCCACAGATTTCCAAGATTTTTACCTTTATTTTGTTGGATTTGTTTATTAGATGTGAGGTACGTCGAAAATGTGAGACGGTGGAGGTACTCGAGCTCCGATGAGAGATGCTGTAGGTGATGATATGTGCAACCACCAAGATCGAAGCGGAGAGAGTCAAGAAATTAAGTTAGCACTTGGTGAAGACGGCTCACAGTGAGGTGTACTCCACAGGGGGCTCTAAAACAGCCCACGCTTCTGCCTTGATTTTTTTCTCCCTCTCCATGAACATTATCCCATTGCAAGTCTCATACTCGCATCTGTGAACTTTTAGCAGGTTTCTTCCCAAAATGTCGAGAGGTAAGATTTTCTCAGCCAAAATAAATACAGCATTCAACTGTGAAGTGTAATGCACATATTCGAGGACAATATTATCCGAGGAAAAGCTTTGCCATCATAAATCACACACAAATCGCTAGTTCAGGGAGGTTATTAGCATAAACTGGGCAATGGCACATGATGTCAAAAAGCGTGCAAGATTTGTGTGTGGTTCTCATAAAAAAACTAGTGAATCCTCGTTCTCACACACGACTGCTCTCACTTAATTTTCTTTGGAAAAATCCAACTGACGAAAGGTAAGCATATGGGACCGCGTGTGTTAGACGTATCGTTCTTTGAAATCTCCCTATTTTAGAGGCTGGTCAAATTACATCTTTTTCTCTCACATTGTCATATATCGGAGATATTCATGAGATGTGAACCTCGCCTCGGAAAAATAATTTGGAAACATGATTCACAAAGTTTACGCATGCAATGTCCACTATTTAATTGTGAGTTTACAAACAGAAAATGTACCGCTGTGCATCTCCTACTTTATCCATTTGTTATAAATGTTGTAAAAAGACTTTTTTCACTTGTGACTTACTCTTTCTCTACCCACGTTCCTTCTCCAGCTTCTTTGACTCCATTCAACACACACATTGTAAAACTCATTTAACAAGTTGACTAGATGCTAACAAAAATGTTGCTACATACGAGAGGGAATCATAATTTTCCAAAGACATCCCAGCCCACCCAGCGGACATGCAACAGGTAAGCCACGATATTACAACTTAATGAATGCAAACGATTTACATCACGCAATCATCAAGAAAAAAAATCTCTTTCCAGTTCCAATCATTACGTAGTGCAATGAGTACTTATCCGTTGCATACAAGCATTGACTACGCGTACGAGCACAAAAACTCCAGTTTTTTTCAAGTTATTCATACCGTGTGGTGAAGTAGGCATAGTTTTATAGTGAAGAGTGCAAGTTTTAGTTCAGTCCAAGTATATAATCAAGTATGATGTATACACAACTTTCCTTGCAAATATACGCTTAGACAAGGATGTCTGGATGCATATTGTGGCACAAAAAAAACGATCACCCAGAATTTCCACTATCTTGCCTTTTTCCTGTGCAAATGTAAGCGGTGCGGTAGAGTACTTGAGCACTGACACTACGACTACTACACAACAACAATCCGTGGCTCTCTGATGTGGTGCGGCAATTGTGAAGAGAAGTTGATGTGTGAGTTCCATCGCCGACCATTGGGCATGATGATGATAATTATGCAACATAATAACAGGGCACTGCATCAACTACTAAATTGAAGAGCAACTTTTCTGGGGGTACTCGAATGATGGGCTCTGAAATATTTTTTTTCCTTTCTCGTACCTGTATCATTATTATAACATTCTATTTTTCTCCTTTCCTCTTGCTCACTTCATCAGCCACCATTTTACTCTTTGCTCCGCTCCCTTTCCACACTTGATTCACATTTTTCTCTTATAGTTGCGAGTGAACAAAACAGCTTACTTATTTTACAACCTACAACGCGTCCGTTCAATGCGTATTGCAGCATTTCTTTTTCATACAAAATTTAAACAAAACAGGGAAGTAATTAAAATGAAAACAGTAAAAAATGGACGAATTTTCAAGTATAACTGTGCAGTGTTTGACGCACAGTCAAAGAGATACGTAGTGTAGGTGAGGAGGATTCCCCTTTTATTCAGAAAAGTATGCCGTTTTTTGTGCCAAAAAGGGCACCGAGTGTGTGGTCCTCTGTGAAAGCGTTGCAAAAATACGGTGGTGGGAAACTACGCAGATAATAACTTCATCTGTAGCATGTCCCACACAGTTAGTGGGAAAAGTTCATTACATTTTTCTTGTTTTATTGGTGTTTGCACTTTTTATGATAATTACAGGTCACCAATGCACGTATCCATTACACAAATATGGATTTTATTTTGCGATCCCACTTTTATTCATGAGCATATCGTGTAGATGAAAAAATGTACACAGCTGAACTTGTGTATGTGGATATATGTACTATTTAATGTACTCCTGGTATTTGTGCCACATGTGTACACGTTTGCTAATGGAATCATCAAAATTCCTTTTAATAGCTTAATTTAATCGAAGCACAAGTTGTGTGTTGCGAGCGAGAGAAAAATGGAAACGCTTACGTGCCAGTGCACTTGGAAAGATTACATCTCTGTGTGTGAATTTTCGAGACAAGTGTGGGGAGGGCTCCTGCCAGTATTTAATACACGGACTGAGAGAAAAGAGTAATCTTTTATCTCTCCACCGAAATACACTCTTCGTTTAGTGTAACCTCATCCCAAACAGCTCTCTCTACGCTAGACTGAGGGTTTCGTGTACACGTAGAGATATTCCTTCATACTCATGACAAATGAATGGATCGAGCCATGTAATTAATTCCAACCGGCTGTGAATAGGGTAGGCTCAAACATACCTCCCTGACTGCTTGCTTGCTTCAACAGAGATACAATCCCTTTAATCACTACCAGCGAAGAAAAAGCCGAACAAAAAAGCGGAGAAGTATTTTTTAAAGTCTGTGTAGTCCGATATGTGCAACTCTACACAAACTATTAGAGACATCACAAATAATCCTTTGGTCTCTCTCTGAATTTGTGTGTTCGATAAACCTCTTTTACCTATAGCAAAACCGAACGTTTATTATTTTGAACATTTAATAAACATTGGGAAAGTATAAAAACAACCCTTTACAATTTTCTTTTCTCCCGTCTTCCAGATGCAAACATTTCAATCCACTTTTAAATCTTTCTATCGCATTCATACCTTTTCCTTTCATGATCACTGTGTGGGTTTCCTTCAGCTAATATTACCTGAGAGGGATGTGAATCGCGTTTCCCTTCATTCACAACCCTCTCCACAGAGTTCAGCGTGAAAACGTTGTAATCTCTAGCTGTTCTATTAGGTATTAGCATGATTACTGTTATTATATTGGGATGTGTGTAAATACAGCTCAGCATCCAGCAAAAATCATTTTTCCTCACACACTCATACCCAAATGAGTCCTTTCATAGGATTTCTTCAAGCCTTTGCACCATTTACTAGTGAAAATGTGTGGAGGAAATTTTACACGTAGTTTTGTATCTACACCCGTCGCTGGATTAGATTTCCCATGTTTCGCTGTGAGGAAATGAAGGCTTCATCATTCGTATTCATAGTAAATTATTAATTTGACAGATGAGATTTTTTCTCATCTTCATCTTTCTCCCCTGGAATACCTCTCTTCACGATTTACGCTCACTTCAAGTTCCATTTTAAGTTTTTGTGGAGCGCAGGTGTATTCCAGGCAGAATCAACATAGTTCTTGTTGTTGGTTACGTTCCACACGGTTTACAAGAGCATACTTAAAATATGTGTGTATTTTTGCCGAATCAAATAAGCTATTCAGGGGAAATGGCTTTATTACGAGAAATAGCTACAGAGATGAAGCATAATTTTTATGAGGAGATGAATGAGTGATATTTCGTAATATCTCAATTTTCAAAACGCTATAAAAATTCAATGTCACTTTGTCATTTCGTTTTTGCAACTGTCTGCTACCTGATTCGTAATAATTATTTGATGATGATGAACATATGTCCAGCATGAGTTTCATGTACTTAATACGAATATCAAATATCCGAAAGACAAAACGAAAGACTCTCAAGTTTCATTTGGTGTCGAGACAAGAGCTCCCTGATCTGCATTGTTTAAGAGGCGACTCATCGTGTGGTGGGTACAAGTTGCCTTTGGGTGAATAAAGTTGTTTTACCCAAAGTAACCAAATCATGTGTAAGCAATCTCCCTCTGGTCTTCTTTATATACACACACGCAGTCATGTATCGTTTTTTTTTGCTTTCAGGTAGGCCTCCGAGGTAGAAAAGTCAACAAACCATGGATGCTGGTCAGAAAGAAAGATGTGCCTCTACTCCACATCTGTAATATATACCTATATACGCAAACATCTTTATAGTTTGATGCCTACATCATGCAAGCTGCATTTTTACATAATATATTATTATGTAGTCAAGTATGCATAAATATGATCTTGAAAGGCTTCTGAAAGATAAAAGAAAAAAAACTCAAAAGATTCCATCGAGATTGTCTTCAAAATATTATATCCCTCTTTGCATTACACATGCATACAATCATCGTGTGTTCTGTTGTGTAGAAGAACGCATGTACAAGGAAAAAATGAACGCATCGTGCCCGTGTGTGTGAAACTGTCTTTTTCGAGAGAGAAACTTGAAACGAAGAAGCACCAGACTTGATCATCCGTCCAACCTACTCACTTATGATTATTACAGTGTCTTCAGTCGGCTGGGGAATGCCGCCTTTGTATTATTACACTCATCATCATCCTCTTCTCTCTCTCCATCATCATCGTGATATGATCCTTCTCGTCATCATCAACAGTTTCATCATCGTGTTTCGTCTTCATCAAGACGAGAGGATCAATGATCAACTTGTTGCTTCCGAGATTACAGCGTTTAGGGAGGAAAACGTGAGAGTCCATTGTGTCGTCATCAGTTCCCTTTTACTGAAAAGTGTGTGTGGAGAAATGCATCCCGATACTAATATGATCTCTATAAGTGTGCATGTATAAAGCGATATGGAGTGATACACGGCACGGATCGGATGAGTTAATCTAGGACAGACAAGAGAAAAAAATGTGGTGTGTGCACACAGAGAACGGCTTGGACCGCCGGCTCCAGGTAATTGTTTCCTATGTTTCCAGCACCTCGGATGGTGTTCACTATTAAATTATTTGGCTCTCCGACTTTGGCGATGCCCCTGGAAAAATGAAGATTTTGTAGGCCACGCTTTTACATTTTTGTTACCTTTTTTAATTTCATACATATATGAAGATTTGTTTTTATTTTACGCTTCTAATAATGATTAATTAGAACAAAGCTAGCTGTGGCTCATTAACTAATTATTTCATGAATTATTTAGACTGCTCAATGCAGAAGCTTAAATCACGGTAAAATGTCTTGTCGCATTCCGCAACTGTAAAAGAGTCTCATTTCTTTTGAATTACCTTACCAATCTAGTTCTTCGACTTGTGAGTGAAGGTGGTTAGCCTAAAAAGGCATGAGTACATGACGGTTATGACTATTTGCTGTCAATGATGATGTCATCTGCCTCTAATATGAGCATTACTCACGTGATGAGGATAACAGATTGACCATTTTTACCTCTTTCTACAAACTGCATACCGCAGAAAAAATGCTGCTTAAGATGTTGTGCTCACTACTGTGTGTAGTGTAACATGCAATAAAATTAGATGTCATTTAGCTTCTTTTTCTTCTTGTTCTGTACGTGATCCACCATCGAAAGGAGATAGCGAGAGAGATTGGGTCGACAAAAAACGCGTAATTGACAGGTAGTGACATTTATTGCAAAAATATCGTTCAATAAGTGAGCTCTAGCTGGGCCAGCAACATTTTTGAGCCATATTTTATCCCATATTATGTCAAGTGAAGCTCACCATATATTTCTCTCCGAAGCGAAAAGAGAGAAAGAGAAATGTCTTGGGATGATGTCAGTCGTCGCTCGCGTACACACATCCCGCTACATTATACGACTTTTTATGCATATACAAAAAGATTTAATGAGGGAAAAGCTCGAATGTGCATTATGTAACGTATGTTTCGTTGATAAAAGTGCCGCCACTTGAGACAGATTGTGCACAGTAATTTATAAACGGTCACAAAAGCGGCATGCCTCCTGCTTCTTTTTGGCTTGACGTCCGTTTTCTTGGTTGTTGGCAGATGAGTGAAGTTTTTACCAGTTGAAGTGACCATGTGAAGTTACCTTTATTTGATTATCCATCTCCAATCCGTGGGAAACAAGAGAAAGGGAAAAGAAGCTGAGAGAAGAGCGAGTGCATCATCTTCATCTCAATCTGATAACTCTTTACATTTTATCTCGGTATGTCGCATTGCTTCATTGTGATTCATTAATCAAACAAAGAGGAGCACATAAAACACACAGCCTCTCTCGGACAAGACTCTGTTCTGACCGGGCTCACAAAATAAGTCATGACTGCGCTGTGAATATTTCACTGCTCAAAATCCATATAGTCGACATTACTCAAGTGCCATGCTTTACCCAAATCCTGTGTGTCCGGAATTCACCACTTTTCCAATTGCGAACAAAAGGGTATATGTATGGTTGGAGTATATAACCAAAAACAGTAGAGGACACGGAAAGTCAAAGAAGAAGAAGAGTGCGTGAAGCTGATCTTGAAAGCGAACAACGTGGCACGACAAAGAAATGCTTTTCACAAAAGAATTTTGTAGGTAGTAACCTGTTGCATGTTGTCTCGAAAAAAAAAACTTTGCTGCTGCGCCTTGTCAGCGGTAACATGGACTGGTGGATGACATCCACGGTATTCTCGAGTAGGAGTGAATGTACAAATTATCGGAACTTTACATATTTGCTACTTAAATGCACGAATGATTGCTCGTTTATTACTGCAGATTTATGTGGCACAGGTGTACACATGATGGAGACTCGCTTCATTCACGCAATTCGATGAATGGACATTTATGCACTTTTTGGAGTCAAGCATTAAATCCCAAACTCATCACCGTCTTACATCCCTCTTTGTAATTATTGTGTTGGGAGTATGTTCTTAAGATATCAATTTTATAGTGCAATCCTTCGTTCCGATAATAGTGTAAGCGCACACATCTCTCCGCTTATCGATGCGAACACTCTGCATCTTGGATGGAGCAGTGGCACCACACACAACACAACTTTG
This sequence comes from Alloscopus bannaensis, assembly GCA_027743745.1. Lineage (NCBI taxonomy): Eukaryota > Metazoa > Arthropoda > Collembola > Entomobryomorpha > Entomobryidae > Alloscopus > Alloscopus bannaensis. The sequence continues at coordinate 8,560 of JAHZMW010003890.1, forward strand.
TGTGAAGCAGCTTTTTCTCCCTCTTCAGAATGCATGACTAATGTGATTACTTACCATTTTTATTACTTTATCATCGTCTCGTTCACTTCGAGTCCCATCACCCAATCAAAGAAAAAATATGTTTACTAATACCGGCCACCATTACGGAGAGATGAGTTTCTCGTGTATACTAAAAATGGTTAAAATATGCATTGGCTCCGGTAACAGCGGACTAAGAAATCGTATGCATAAGATGATCTTTCCCGACTCATGTAAAAGGACAATAATGTACCAAGTTTAAGACGACTCCGCAGAGCCAGATATATTTTTTATTATGCATGTGATTATCATCATCAACAGCATCATCATCGTGATCACCGTCTCCCCTTTCTATTCCTTATCACATCACCACCACCAGTTTTTTTCTTAAATAGACATATGTATAGTAAATACTTGTAAAGTGTGTACAAGAGACAGGCAACTAATAGAAAAAAAAGATGCAAAACTGGCATTCACTCTACTACTCCTTTACCATTGGAGCACAATCAAAGTGCAACTCATTTCTTTGCCATCATTTCGTAGGGACCCACTTTGAGATTCTACGAAGCAACAGAGAAATTCATTCTGTGTCCACTAAAATGATCCTGATTTCTGATTCAGGATTTTCTTCTCCATTTTTCTTGATGATCATCATGATGATTATGCGAGTGATGAGATGCGAGGGAAAGGATGCAGAGAGGATAGAGAGTTTACGAGTGAAAAAGGTATTTTACTTGTACTGAAAAAAAATCCCTTGGGTTGTTGCTCGATCCTCTCCAAGTAGTATTTAATCTTGTGAGGTTTTTCTTCTTTTGATTTAGTGAAAGATGACTGAGGAAGGACGACTACTGCCAAAGCTGGCTCGGTCTTCTCTGGGATGAATAAGTAAATTCCAAAGCATAGCTTATATTTGTAATTGTAGAAAAAAACGTATGGAAATGTTTAGTGAAAAGAGTAAAGCCAATGACGCATCTTTTTTATGCCCAACAAATAGATGTCAGATTACACATAATATGCCTAAACTTATCGCAGTTGTAATACGAAAAAAAGACGATCATGGTAAGCCAATGCTTAAACTTTGTGTACAAGGTTGGGGAAAAAGTAGCGTAAATGTGGTCGCTCTCATGTCTGCATCTATTTTTCAATGGCACTCTCTAATCCACATTCCAGTCACATGCATCTCTCTCAAAATCTTTCTCCTTTCTCTCTCTCTCTCTCTTGTCTCGTGAAGACCCAAGCGTTGTTCCTTTTGTACGTAATTTGTAATCCGTTTGCAAGTGATTCTCTCAGCTTAAATACTTGCTTTATAGTCTGACATATTGTAATATGCAGTCTGGAGAAGAGAGATGAAGAAAAAACGTTAGAAATGTAAAACAAAAGGTGCTCCTCAGTATATCACAGACTTATCTCTCAGAATGTTTAACATAACTCTGTTTTTGCTCCTATCCCTGGCGTTTGTCATCTAACATCTCTCTCCATTGTAGAAAATATTCGGTGACATTGTAAGGAACAGCGCTTGTATACACTTTCCAGGCGACACACGTATCAGTTTCTCTCGCTACCTTATTTTACCTGTCACAATGAAATCAATTGAGGAGCTGACAAAAGGACATGACGTATGAGTGGGAATCACTATGAAACATGAGGAATGAATGAAAACCTCGACATTATTGCTACACCAAGCATGTCGTGGTTCATTGACTAAAACTAGGGAAATACCTTCAAAATACGTAGTTCATCACGATCATCACCAACAAAATGTCAATCTGGGCAAGGAACATGATGATGACGACGATGGAATTCATACCACACACACCACACTCAATGATTACCGTCAATGAGCCGTGTAACTTGAAGGTTATCAAGGGTGAGGGTAGGTGATGATTCAAGAAATTATTTCAGCTAACGGAATGTGAAAAGTTTCGAGTCAAAAGGAGGAAAAGTTTGCGGTACAAAAGACTGTCCTACAGAAGAGAGGAATGACTTTATACAAAATGGTACATGCATAATGAGATCCCATGTAAAATGTCATGAACATCCTCGCACCCCAAAAACGTTCGTCCATGTTCACACAAAGCAGCGTTGAAGGGCAGTGGAAGAAATTGTATATGCCACCAGGCCTGCGCTCACTTGATTGTGTGTTCATAGCTGAAAACATGCCTCCGTGTGTGGGACTTGTCTCGCACAATGGGAGCTAGAAAACAATCAGTCTTCATGTTCCAACTCATGTTCTCAAGATGATATTATGATACTGATGCAAAAGACACATGAGACAACCTAACAAGATTGCTTCTACTTCTGCTATTAACAGCGGCAGCAGGGCCCTTTTCTTACACGAGAGACAAATACACGGCATTTCTCTCTAAACTTTAAATTCAAGCCTTCCTTCACATTCGCACGGTGTGTGTATAACAGGACCTCTAATTTCCCATCAATAAAGTAATTAGTTGGCTTCTAATATCTTTACAAGAAGAACAGAGTATCGCTGTCAAAAAGGGAAATAAAATGCGTGTGAGTTTGCGTGCGGAGTCTTTCACCCTGTCCCTTTCCGGTCTGGTGCGTGCTCCGCCACTATAGAAAACCACAGTTGGAAATCCGGCCTGGTGCCATGTCATGTCATCGTCATCAACAAAGGGAACACGTTCAAAATGTGTACACTTCCAAAACGTAGTGAATAGAGGTGAAGACACAACTCTCAAATGTCATCGAAAAAATGTAAGTATCTCTTCTCACCTCCTACCGACAGCCACCAAAAGGATAAAAATTTTCGGCTGATAATACTGTTATTTAGACTCTATCTATTATCTATTGCATACAGGAAATGAGAGTGATAATAATGGTCTATATTAGGAATGTGCCGGCCCCCTTTTCCCCCTTTTATCTCAATAGAACAATGACATAATAAGGTAAAGTCTGCGCCTCAGCCTTTGTGTACGTGTTGACTTGCCTCTTTGTCTATCTCTCTTATCTGTGAGAAAAAAAGCACCACACGTTTTGCGTTTATTCAGAACACTTTCACAGAGAGGTTGTTGTGTCCCATTGTGTTTGCATTGGGAGAAGGTAGGACCCTTTTTGATAAGCTAATTAAAGAACAAAAAAAGCAAGAAGCTCTCATCCAAAAAGGGATACATGTTTTGATAAGACCTCATTTAATCGTCATATACGTACTTTAACGGCTTGATTCACTACGTCATTCATTTTTACAACTGGAACGTGTCCGTCGTCATTCAGGATTCAGAGCAGACTTCTAGAAATGTTTTCTTAATTCCCCCTATCAAACCACAGTTAGCCTCAATATCTTCGAGGAGAAAAAACGTTTTAGTACTTTTTAATGTTTCACTGGTGAGTGAGTAAGATTTCTGAACTACTTTTTTGTGAGGTCGCATCAAGTCAAGATCCTTTCCTTCTACCAGCTCGCTTTCTCACCGGTTCAGGACAAGAACATTGTTTATGACGTTGAAACCGATTACATCCAAATATGAGGACGCCTTCTGTCAAGCTGCAAACCAAATCTGACACGAGCTGATGGCTCTCTTTTTTTGATCCCTTGAGAGCTCTGAGAAAAGATGTTTTAGTGCTTTCCGTCTTTGAATTTTCTAAGCCATGGAAGGATAATGATTGCATGTGTGTAGGAAGAATTACAAGGAGATGATGCCGACAAGTGAAAGAAGCACACGAGCGCTCGCGCTCGCACACACACAGACACTTTGCGCTTAAGCTGTCGGCAGTCTCTGTAGAGAGAGAGTGTGTGTGTGCACGTCCGTATCGTAATAATAACAATAAAAATAACCATAATAATTGTTAAACAAATAAGGACTGATGTCCAGAAAAAAAGAGAGAAAGGGGAGCGCTTTTCTTTCCACCCATTATCATCAGTTATCATTTATGTATTGTTATGCAAATCCCGCACATATCATTATGTATTAGCTAAAATGTTTACGTACAATGTACGTACGTCAGCGTGGAACTCCTTGTGACCACAGCACACTTTTTGGCTGTTTTTTTTTTATTATTAAAGTCTCAAAACCACGAGAAAGGCTGAGAAGGTAAACAAAGTGGATAGAAGCAGTGACTGCATTGGATATGATGCTGTTGGTTTTTTGTTCGTGGTTGACTCGAAATGTTTGCGCAACAAATACAAAGTATGTAAACTAAAAGTCGTGTTGTTCATCCTTGCATAAAACTGACTAAAAGATCCATCTCGCTAACATAGTCTGCGGTGTGGATCCAGTTTCATTTCGGTCTTATTATGAAACTCATGAGCGTCTTTTCGGGATGTAAAAAAACAGTTCGTCTAGATCTCCTACTCTCACAGGAGGAGTGTATTGTGTACAAACATTGAAAATGCTCATCATGTGCATGTTTGTTCCTCAGTTTTACAACTCCTTAAGATATTCAAAGACAAGCCCTCCGAGCCCGAGGTTTTTGGCGTCACTGAGCTCAACCACTGTATTCATAATCCCAAGAGAGAAGAGTTGTGTGGTGGTGCTCATAATAAATGATAATTCATGCAGACGTGTGTACTAAGTGATAGATAAGGATTAGTTTGACTATAATAGCACATGATCTCATGAACCTCTTTTGGATGGTAAGAGAGAGAGAGAGAGAGAAAAATGCATGCACACTTTATGTTCCTGTCCTTGTGAAAAGGTTCACACCTCCAGCTTTGTGGTTGGCAGATTCCTCTGCGGTTGGGCTGGCTGCTTTGGCTTTTTTATTGATCTACATAATAATGCACACTTAATGGGTTGTGTGATGGGGATCAGCGGTGGTGATAAGTGACTACAAAAACGTAGACCAAACCTGACGCACAATGTCGGTTTTGGAGTTGGTGGCGAGCACAGATTGGACAAGTAGAGACTCGGAAGTAGACTCTCATGAAAGCATAGGCTACATGTCTAATATGGAAATGAAGTTTTCAACATTTTGAAAAATAAATCAGCAGCATTTTCACAATTCTTTGCCGTACTTCGAAACGACGCTGGAGGTCAGGTGAAAAGGCTTTTTGCCTTGCTAAAAAGAACTATATGAAGATGTGAAAAAATGTGTGAAAATCTGTCAGCACCGAGTGTGAACAATAAGAAAATTCTGAAGGACCTCAGCGACGTTTTTCTCACCCTTGTATAGCGTTAATACTGACAAATACGTATTCTCCAAATGATCCTCCTCTTCTCTTTGAGAGTACACTTTTACTCTGTCTCACAAACCGGTGGTAAGGATTCCCAATACGTATTTGTCAGTTGTTGCGCGAGGCATCCATTATGTCACCAAAGGAAGTAGGAGTAAGTGAAACCAAGGATGAGTGAATGAACGAGTGGAGCACAAAAGCACTCATACTAACAACATGTGTTTGCCTGAGTGAACATTTTTTTAAAAGAAACGATGAAAACACGTAAAAATTTCCCCGAGACACATTAACCGCTTTTAATAGCTACTCGTGTGTCTCTCTTCTCGAGAGTTACGTTCACGCGATCCTTTGCATGTGTAATGCAGCTTGAGCTGAAATGAAGATATGCATTTTGGAGAAGCCATTCATTCCAGACACAAAAAGAGTTTATGTACAAAAACCGGGTAAACAATTGAGAAAAAAGTTGTAAGAATGTTTTTATGAATTGGGTCCACGATGGAGGTCTTTCAATAAAAAGAAAACGTTATATGGACACAGCACCCCAAAAAATCTTGAGAGGATGGATGTGCATGTGCCCACCAAAAAGCTTTTACGCATTTACGACGATGGCTTCGGCTTTGGAACCTCATTTTCCGCACAAATAGGTATGTGGAATATACCGTTTTTTTCTGAGAGGACTCAATCACGCTGTGACACAACAATATGTATTTAACAAGCCTTCTAATAACAGCCACACATTCAGCCATTTACATCCGGCCCACACCACTTTCATGATCACTTTTATTCATAATCGTTATACTCGAGAGTTTACCTCTCTTGTCCCGGTGAACGTTATGAATTCTCACTCACTCATTCAGTCGACGTTACTCAATGAAAAAATGCCTACATGACATTTCTTCGTCAATATAAGTAACCAGCATAGGTAATATACGTATATCTTTGTTAAAAGCAGCTGCCGACCACTTTTGGCTTCCTAGCCGCACGGAAATTCTTTTTTTTCTCCTTTTTCGACTAAGTTTTTCTTGTGATGAATGAATGAAAAGTAGAGTGTGTACTAACCGTGCAGTTATTGTGAACACACAAAAACATCCACTCTCTTTGTGAGGCTCGGTTGTGATTGTGATGTTGTGTTATTGGAAACACATAATAATATGTAATTCTCAGGCAAACAGAGGCCGACTTTTCGCCGCTTTTTCATAAATACATGCGTGTTCTCTTTTTACAGATTATTCATCAAGAGGGAAAAAACGTGTATTCAGACAAGGATTACGTGTTGTGTGGCTAGTCAGTTGGGATGGTCGAAATATCAAGTTTCATCCCATATTGTTCACATCCCTTTGCACACGAGCTTGCCATCATGATTATGAATTTGACTGACGCTAAAAATGAGTTTTAAATTTGATCCTTGTGCGCCCGGTAATGCGCGAGTGTACTTCCTTTTTTACGAGTCTGTTTATAAGCTTTAATATATGTCACAAGGAGATTATATTACGCGAATAAAGAGCAGTATCACAACTCACCCTTGGCTAATGAGTCGAAAGAGAGAGAAGGTACTTTGTTGGTTCAAATCCTATGTATGCATTCGGTCAGCTTTGTTTGTCGACGACGGTAAAGAACGAAACAGTGAGTACTTTGATATGACGCTTATCTTATGTGTGTAAGCAGTAAAAAATAAGAAC
>JAHZMW010003891.1:0-39524 GCA_027743745.1 Alloscopus bannaensis
GTTATGTATTGTACCATATTGTCTATTTAACCTTTCTGTTTTCAAGAGTGTAATTCGAAGTCCAGCTTGATATCAGCAAAGTTTTAACCTATCCATATAACGCATAGATCGTTTTCTTTTTAATCCAGGTACTCTACTAGTACTACATTTTTTATTTATTACGCAAATGCACACTACTTGTCATCTTTCCTTATAAATGCCAAGTTTATTACATCCAGCTGTGGTATGTGTAAAGGTTTACATTGCACACTGCTTTGGTAGTACACGAACCTCATGAACCGTAATTAATCCAGTTCAGCTCACCTTTAACCTTTGCTCTGCACTTGTACTCAGGATGCAGATTCTTTGATAGAGAATCCGTGATGCAATGTACGTCATTTATGCCAGCTTCACAATTTTGTGTAGAGGCAATTTGCATATTGTGCTCACTCGCTGAGGTTTTCATACTTCTTTCTAGCTTACAATTAGACTTCTGGCAAACCTGCTCCTTGCCATGATATTACTATTGCACATTTCATATTCTAAAATGCTTTCTTTTATATTGCTTTCCTATTCTCTTGGTGGGATTTTACTTGTGTGCGATTTGCATAATATTTGATTAAATTTAAAAAAGAATGAAAAACACCTTTTGGATTTGCATAGTTTCTGCATTTACAAAATTCAGGTTGTATTTAGCGACCAGAAATTGTGCCAATTTCACTACATTTGAGCACCTTTGACCTTATAGTACACCCTTCCGTAAAAAAGTCAGGTAAAATTCATTCAGGTCATTATGGTTAATCTTTTAACTTCCTGAGAGTTTTAAAAGGTACTTTCTCTTCACTTTGATTAGGGCAACATTTCTAAACTCGAAATTATATTAATTAACCGAGTTGTGGTCATGCCTCACAACTCTCTCGGAGAGAGACAGGAGCACAAAGTGAATGTTTTCGTCATCCTCATGCGGTTGCTGGAGCTTTCTCCTTTTCGGGCTGCTCGCATGACTCCCATTATTATTCCCGTTGCACGTCACACTCACGCTCCCACTCAACAACTCCTGGTCTCGACTGGTTGCGGGTGACGTTGATCGAATGACGGAAGTAGCTCCGCTTCCACTCATTGACTCCCTCAGAAAGAGTTGTGTGGTCGCTTTGTGCTCTGCCTCGAGCTGGGAAATTCGTTCGAGGAGTTGCTGAATTATGGAGTTCTTCCTGGAAATCTCATTTTTCAACCTCTCATCCTCGAAGGAACACTGCGTTTGCTTCTCCACGGCAGAATGCTCGATGCAAGTGTCATCCCCTCCGCCCCCGCCCCTGGGGTGAGTATATGGTTTGCTAAATGAGTACTGTGAAGACGGCTGGTAGTGAGTTGGCTGCTGAGGTTTCACACGCCTCACAAACGGAATGGCGGCGGACACATCACAATTCTCGGAGCTCCATCGGAACCGTGTGGGAACGGCGTCTTTGGACAGGATGTGGTTCCCGGTCACCGGTTTCTGGCAGTTGTCCAGGTAGTCCTCCTTGAGAAAGTGTTTCGAACAGATTCTCGAGTTCACTGTGAGGTCCGGCTCTGGTTTGTACTGGCCGTGATTCGTGATGTTCACCTTCCACAGCTGAAACCTGTCGGGGACCATGGGCATCCGATGGAAACGCACCTAGGATCAGAGTTATACGTCTCACACAAATTCACACGCAAACTTTTCCCTCCCTTCCTCCTCTCAGGCAGTCCACCGGTAAAAGACCAAATTGCGAAGGTCATCACTTACTTTCACCCCGTTTATGTCGACATCCCCCACCTTCGTCTCACAGTACAGTACACAACACCGCTGGACCATCTTCAACGGAATTCGGTTATCAGGGAGAAAAAAGATGAGCGTGAATATATGCGTATGTCGACACCCGAAGGTCACGGCACAGACTGGTAAACTTTCACAAGCACAGACCGGCCACCAATGCAATCTGACATTAAGAGAAAGTCTTTTGCCTTTACCCTTGACCTTCACTCTCTCTCTGTTTGCAAAAGACTTACATAAGCTTGCAAACGTGCCAGTGTGTGTGTGCACTACTCCCTCGGTGGAATCGGATTGAGGAAAAGCACATCCGCACACAAGTGGTCACGCTCGCACTTTTCCTTCGAATGAATGAAATGAGCGTGGTTTGCGCATTCGATGTCTTTTGGAATACCAGGCTGAGCCATAAAGCCAGAAATACGAGAGAAGGGATTTTGGTAGTGAACCAAAGAACCAGGCAACGAACCGTCAAGGACAAAGACTTTCACGTCATCACTTTGACATGCCTACTACTCCAAAGACTCCAACCACGAGATTCCCTCTCCTTTCCCTTTCCGTTTCATAAGAGTTGAGTTTTGGGCTGGCATTGCATTGTCTGGGTCCGGGACCCGGTAAAGTATGTCCCACACCGAACCTATCGTCTTCATGTAGAAAAGCCGGATCATGAAAGCCTCGACGAACCTCTTTCTCTTCTAGTCTTGTAGAAAGCACAGCGAGACGTGTGGTGGTGCCAGCACTAAGACTTGCAAGAACGCCAACGTGTTTCCAAGCTGAGTTTGCTGACGTCTTTGGAGCACAGCGAAAAACTGATTTCGTCATTCCCTTCGGAGCTTGTCGGTTCGCTCAGAGAGATCATTGGGTTGCGAAACTATATAAAGGTTATCGGTGGTTGTATTTGCCTTTCTCTGATGAAATGAACCTACGAGCATCTAGTTTATTTAATATGACAAGTAAAATGCCGACATTTATAGTACCTATGTGTATAAGAGCCCTGTGAATTTTGGTGAAAGTAAATAAAAGGAAGATCCATTGAGTTTTTCCAAAATCCTGACCTTGTCCACCTTCTCTTGCAGTGTCCAGCCTAAAATTGATATGGAACTAAACTTGAGGTAGAGTTGCTCCAAAACAAAAATGTCACCCAAACTGCCCTTTAGAGGCTCCATTTTATGTCAGATTCGGGGAAATCATGGACAAGCCTTCACATCAGCAAAGCAAAATTCTGGTTTGCCTTTTGAAGATGGACGAAGAACAAGCATAAATTGGTTTTTGTACTTTTTGGAGGACAGCCTAAGTGAAAGAGCAATGAGCCATAACAAATTCAATAAAAACTAAGAAAGTGAAGACGCGATGCTGCTTACAATTTCATTACAATACAAAACTGACATTTTTTTTTTTACCGTGTCGCCCTAATGATTTGAAATTCCAAACCATTTACACATCAAGACAAATGTTTTCAAACGCCTCTTTTAGACATCTTGATTGATTGTGAACGATGAAATCATTAGAAGTTATAAAATTTTTTAAATCCTTAAACTCTAAAAAGATGAAAAAATTACATTCTTTGAAAAACTTTTTCATGCACGAAGCTCTGAAGTTTTATGCTTTTCTCCTGAAACTCGGAGAGCACAGCTCAAAGCATTTTTGGAAAAAAAAAGTGGCCAACAAAACACAAGCGGCGAGAGGCGCACAAGTGCGCCATCTCGCGCCCATTTTGGCGAGTTGCTGGGAAGAAGAGTGGAGGTGAAGGGTGTGCGGGATTTTGTGAACTCTTGCCATATTCCCGTGCGAGACTCTTCATGCACATTGAGTTGAGTTTTGTTGATTGTGTTCGCAAGTTTGTCTTTTTAGCATCGTGTTCTGTTGTGTGTCACCTTCGGTGTTTCAGGAAGTAAGCTCCCGGTATTTAATTAACCTTTGACCGCGTCTTCAGGCTCGAAAGCAGCGACAAAATGGGTTTCGCCAACATCTGGTACTCTCACCCTCGTAAATACGGCCCAGGCTCGAGAACATGGTAAGTGATTTAAAGGCGTACATTTTGATTACGTGGGTCAGCGGGTGGTTCGGTGAATGTCGGTCAAGGTCCTTGGTTTTGGCAGTTATGAATGGATTTATGTTCAGTAATTTCATTAATTGAATTTGGATGTTTTATCAGGAATGTAAATGAGTTGATTCTTGTTATTTTTTGTAGCCGGGCCTGTGCAAACAAGCACGGTCTCATTAGGAAATATGGACTGATGATCTGTCGTCAGTGCTTCAGGGAGTACGCTGCTGACATCGGTTTCAAGAAGGTAATCTTACACGAGATATTTAATATAGTTAAGGGGTTAGAGTGCCTTTGTTTTCGGTTGTGGGTGGGGTATTATTGACGAGGGATGGGATGTGGGATTAATGGATTATCTATTCGTTACAGTTTAGAGGAGCTACGAAGGCCAGAGACTCATAACATGTTTTCTTTTTACTTGCAGATGGACTAACCTAATAAAAATTATTCATCCCGGATGGATTCGTGTCGTCGAAAGGTGGTGCGAAGACGTCTGGAGTTTATTTTTATTGTAAAGGCTTTGTCATAATTTTTGTCATATTCCAGCCGAATAAACTGGTCTCACAGCGTTTTCCAAACTTGAACAAATCTGATTTGTATTCCCATTCTTTGGTTGTATTTATGTTAGTATGATCTTTGTGTAATGGATTCGACTTTTCATAGCAATATAGTAGTTTGGATTAGGATCAACCGAAATGCCAATTGCCAGACTGTTGTTTGTTACAGTAAAGCTTTCATATTATGTAATTGTAATGGAAGAAGATAACTGTGCAGGAACCCGACTGCATTGCATGAGTCTGAGTGAGAGTTTAAATTGAAATGTTCAAAGATCATGTTAATAGAAAAGAAAATTGGAACTTGTGCTTACCAAACAGAAACAGATATATGAAAAAACTATTCAAAAGTGACAAGACTTCTACTATAACGATTTTTATATGGATCGAAGGTGATGCAGAGAGCAGTGTCGCCAGTTACTTTGCACGTTGTTATACAACAAAGAAAAATCTGTAGTTTTGTCTGTTTTTAATTTATGAAGGGGCGAAAGGAATGTGTTTTATTTTCAATTCTTGAATTGAGACCGAGAAAAGCAGGGGCTATGATACTTGTGTTGAATTGGAAATTGGAATCATAAATGAATCCGGCAAAGAACGGTAATTCTTGTACACATATTTACAACTCCTAGCCCAAGTTGTTTGACAAGCGGTAACTTAAAAATGACGTATCACATTTTAAATTAAACTTTTTACAGTAACTGAGTGTCGCACCCAATCTGGAGCGTCGAGTGCCCGACTTTAGTCGAATGTTTGTAATCGCATGCAATATTAGAAACTGCAGGCTGCGCTGCACAATTAATGCCGTGGATCAATTACAAACAAACAATATTAATTAACTTTTACATGCAATTGGGATCTCGGCTATATGGAAATATGAACAATCAACTTATATTGATTGTTAACGCGAGCAAGTCGCATAAATCAGTAACATTATTAATTCCGAGTACCATTGTGGAAGGAACAAAAGGATTTTCTCACTAAAACGTTGAGGTATACAATTAAATTCAGCTATCTAGTATCCATACAACATATACATGGATTTACACATGCCAAGGGCACGGCAGGTCTTGTGCAATAAACGCTGACATCAGCGTGGCTTCGTCATTACATCATTTCGAGATTTTCTATTACTACTACCACATCATAATCATCGCGTAGTAAAACCGGGATACATATTTGGGGTTAAGCGTCTGCCTACAGGAGTTGAAGAGAAATGGGAGGGGCACCGGGCACCTTGTTGTAGTTTGTGTTTGAACTATTTGATTCTACGTGGTCAATATTTAACAAAAACATGACTGTAAATGCATTTTACATAAATGCGCTGATGACTACGTAGCCACTACTTCCCACAACGCTGCTGACAATTAGAGTATTTTTGTAATGATTCAAGGAAGTCAGAGAGTCCGACTCGCTTCAGCGTGGGTAGCCAACTGTAATAAGAAAGAAATGAATTACATATTGCCATCGGTTTCTCGTACAGAATCTGAGCGGAGAGATGAAAAGACCTTAAAAGTTGTGTGAACTTACTGGAATTCAGTCAAGCGGACATGCCACGGCAGAAAGCCAAGGGTGGACCGGACACTTCCCAAAATCATCAGTAATTCTGGCTCAGTCTTAGCCTCCACTATACTGCTTGGCCAACTGTTATTACGGTTTAAGTACGAGTCTAGCGTCTGCTCATTAACACAGCTTTCTATTACTGACATCTTGTTGTTAGGCACTAATGAAGCGATGGAATTTCCATTCAGTTCGTTACAGGACTTGAGTCCATCGTCAAGCTGTTCCAAACAGATATTCTTCGTGGCTTGTACAACTCCGGGCTTGCCATCTTCTCGCGAAAATATAAAAATATGTAATGTCTCCTGCGACTTTGCCCCATTCACACCTAAAATATTCACAAACAAACCGTTGAACAACAATCACAATACAAAGATAAATCTGACCAATTAGACTACCACTTCCGGTGTCACGTTTTCGCTTACCATTGGAGTGGCCATTGGTGTACCCGTTTTTATGGCCATTTGCTTGTCCAGCCTTGTGAACATTATGAAACTTCACAAGTGGAAGTTCCCTATCCTCCTTGCCTTGTTTCACTGCCCAAAAGTCTTGAGCAATTTCTTCATTGATGTACCGCCCCAATTCCTTGTGCCTCAGTTTTAGTTCTCCTACAATATACGAGTAATTTCGTTTTTATTCAATTCTCCACATATCACATATCAACTTGGAAGTCATTGTCGTATTCATTTCCAAATGCTTACCCTCATAGTCATACAAGCTGACTACAGGAATGTTGGCAGCGGAAGCCCAACTCACAACTTTCGCCAATGCCTGCAGGTCAATGGCATCCTCCGAATCGGACGCCAACTCCTGGCAGTCATCATCGTCCTTCTTCCCGTGACCCCCACTCCACCAGCTACTCACCCAAAACCTCCTCAGCAGAACTGAGAGCACCGACTCCCTACTCTCTGACTGGATGGAGATCCCCAAATGCTTCGGCAATTTGCCGAGCTTCGCAGAAATCTCGACAAAGTCACTGAGCTGCTTCTCCGGACTTTGGAGCGGAACACAAGAGCGGAGCCTTCCCTTCAGGTAACCCACATTGAAGCCAACGAAGCCCCTAACGATCAACTGGATCTGGTACGTGATATGGATGAGATACCAAATGGTGGTGCAGACGCTGTCAAACAGCCATTCCGTCAAAATCGCAGGCATTTTTGGGAGTATTCTCTCTAATCTCTTTTGTCAAGCTTATCAATCGAGATGAGATGCCAATCCGTCAAATTCCAATCACTTCGTCACAATATGTAAATTTCTTCTGTGCTCCTGCCGCTTTTGCGCTCGGCCCTGAACTAAACGAGGTGGCAAGGAACGCTCCTGATTTTATATCTAACTATACAGTAATATTCTTCTTCTGACATCTTGGCAGTGGGGTTCACGTCATCATCGCGATGAATGTGAACTTGAAATTACAATTCTAAAACTCTTCTTGGATTTCCTCTCATGATGCGAAATAAATACATGTGTTGTGATGTGTCCGCCTCTTTCTGTATTTAGACCTAAAAAGTGTATTAAAAGTGGCTCTTCATGTTTTCCGCCGTGTGGAGTAGCCACACGTGCAATTCTCCACCTCACATAGGCTTCATATACCACCTCTCTTGGCATGAAGCAATTCTTTGCTGGTCTTGGTATATGAGAACAATTATTGGACGAAGGACTTGAAGCCACGTAGATAGATTGACGCAATGTTTGTTGAATACGTGTATTTCAATTTCAAACAAAATTCCCAGGTTCACTGGCAAATGCCGCAGTTCAGGCCTTCGCAAACGTAAGAGGAGAATACCTGACTCAAGGGAAGTACATGGCATAATTGGCATATCTCTGCCTTAAGAATGGAGAAAAAGACGTATTTAAGAAACACCAGACCTGTAATTGATAAGCAACGCTAATTTAATACCTATTACCTGGACTTTAATTGTAAAAGTTTACACGCAGAACCAGACATTCTACAAGCTCACTCTCATAGATGTAATTGTAACTGAATTAGCACGATGTGAATGTGTGCTGGAAGCTGGTGGGAATTTTGGTCGGGAATTGATGGGAGATTAAAAACTAGTTTCCTGAGAACGAGTCAATAATTGTGGCTGATCCGAGGCTGGAATCGGTTCTGCAAAAAATTTAGCATACACTGTTTAAATAGTTTATTGGAGGTACATGCCATAGGCGACATTCGGTTCTCACGCTTGGTCATGTTTGCGTAGGTCAAATGAGATGAATTTGTTTGAAAACCAGATTAATTTTGTAGTTTGGCGAGTTTCTCCGACTTCTCGAATTGTGGGGAAGTCCATGAAGTGGTGACGCCAGAATATCATCTTTTGTATAATATGGTTTGTGTAATTAAAACTTGACTGTGGAGTTGACAAAAAAATGTATTTACAATTTACACGTATCCAGAATCCAGTTTAATCTTGAAAGCCATGTTCAAGTTTGCTATATGTAGTCTGCAAATTGACCAGAAATTTACTCTATTGGTGATTTTTCGACATACGAATTCCTGCTAAGAGTATTTCCATTTCTTAAATATTCTGATTTCCTGGCCAGTGATTTTCCGATGTGTGAGCCGAAGCTGGCAGTATAAATAATTTTGATGAGTTCATAACTCTATATTGGCATACGGCGTTCGTCTATAATAATATTGTCGATACATATTAGATGCATTTTATATATCTAAAGATAGTAAATGTCGAATTTGTGCGAATGAAGATGTATAGGTACGCATATCGAGAGTATTGGAATGGTATTTTTCTAAGCTCCTTTGAGAAGAATGTTTGATTTTTTTCAGCGAATTTGTTGAGATAAAAAATAACTGTTAGCTCGCAAAATATTCACAAAAGCACAATAAAAGCATCGGTTTGTAAGCGCAAATTATATAGTTTTGCCACTTACAATTACAATTGATTGTTTAGTTCAACGAATGAACAGGACATCGTAAAGTTTAACTCTGGAGAACGCCCTTTTCGCTTATTTTATCTAGTTACACGATGTAATTATTTATGCGCGAATCTCTTTAACACATTATAGTCAGATTTGGGAATTCAGATATTTTGTATTGCACATTGCATGAATCAGGGAAACTTTCACCGCCTCCTTGTATTTATTCAATTTGTTTAAAAATGCTAAATTGTTCTATAAAATTGTTTTCGCGTTTTCCTAATCCGGATGCAAATTAAAGATCGAAAGCTCAATTATTTATAAAATTATACAATTTCTACCTTGCATGTCAATAACTTGTAGAATAAATTATTAGCCGTTTTGGCCATACTCAGTATTTCCCTCATGAAGTAATGCTAAATGTCACAAAGAACTCGAAGTATATAATTAATATAATTCCATTTCAGAAGGCCAGCTTTTTAAGAAATTTTGTGTTGCATGGATTCAGACATAATATTAGGTACTCATCGCTCGTTCTGGCTTTTGTCTACATTTTTGTCTGAGGAGATTTGTGCAGGAAACAGGAACACGAGAACACGAGATTATTAAAATCTTGAGAATTATTCTTGAAAATATTCTCATTTGTTACTTGTTTGCTTCACTGTAAGCTACATTTAAATGAAAAGAGATGCGTACTTTCACGTTTTTGCGTATGCGTAACAGATTAATATTAACGATAAGCCAATGAATGACGCACAGCGAACTTTTGATTGTACGTAATGTTTTGCACAGTTTGCCAATGGCAATTAAATTAATAGCAATACTTTAGCTTTAACTAACTACTACTCTGAGATGGGAAGGACACTCTCACAGTACGCATGCACGGTCATAGACAGCTAGTGAAGCCTATGTTGTGTTCAATAAATCCAGATTTCCACACAAGTATTATTCATTCATTGACGCATTTAATCAAAACAATTTCAAACTTTTCTATATTTGAGATCATTTTCCATAAATTGGGCTACATTTTTATGTCGTCATTTTCACATGCGCGTAAGTAAGCCAACCCAATGGCATAACTTGTACAAATCTAAAATGAGCCAACGAAGCATCCTTATGAGCCTCATCATTTCTCATCGTGCCATTTCATTTGATTTCATATAGCTCCATTGGTGTACTACTAAAACATTCGATAACAACTAAAATTGGTACTGTAATAAAATCATGAACGTGATGGCCAACATTCGAGATTGGTTCTCCTTTGAACTTCGAATGAACTCCGGCTACTAAAAGTCTTATTTGTAACATGAACTCATAGTACAAGAATAATAGTCATTTGTTTCGTACACATTTAAAAACTTAAACTGTGAGTTAAGCTTGTCCAGTTTTTGGAGGAGCAAAATGCTCCACACCTCGATGTACTGAAGCCAACCCCTTTTCTGCTTGTTAAACGCGGTGAACAGCTTTACGATCAAGTACTCGTAGTAAGGTCGGAGACAGTAGCTTTCTAACGATTTTGAGTACTTGTCGACGTGGTGGTGACCACTGCTGCTTCCTTCAGTGAAGTACTGACCTTTCCTTTCGTCAACACAACTGGAGGCCATATCCACAAGGAGACAGGAAATGTTCCATAATCTTCTCTGGAGTAACTCATCCTCCGTTGTGATGAGAGGCTCGAGTGGTTCACAGTTCGAAATAAAGACTCCTCCCATTCCCTCCAGGTCGGGGGAAAGTGCTGTGTACATCACGGTGTCTGCGGATTGATCGATTCTCTGCAAATGCATATAAAATCACTCATAAAGTCCTACAACTTTACACTGCCTATAATACAGCATTTTGCAGACTTTCCATTGTCTTACTTTAAACAGCAAACGTTGCAGCACACCAAGACGCTTGATCCAATGTGAAAACTTCCATTTTTCCGTTTTTGTGAATCCCGGATGAACAGCGAAGGATCTCACATTTGCAGAGTTGAACAGGAGCAAGTTGTTCAGGAAGTTGCTGAAGGCAATCTGACAAAATTTTGAGTCCATGTAACTCTTGTGAGGGGAATAAAAACGTCTGCAAATTTTAAAAATTAACATTATCACACAAATTATATTATGTTTAGATTGTGGGAATATTTTTAGTCGGTAACACGTAAAACACGTTATTGCACAAGAATTTATATAAATTATCGATATTTCCTGCTCACGTCATTTGCGGATCTTCTAAATCTATGTAGGCTCCGTAATGTACGGCAGACGAAACGTTGACAATGCGACTGCACTTTTCTGGACTTCCAGACTCGTGGAGTCGCTGAAGGAGCAAGTTCGACAGGAGGAAATGAGCGAGATAATTGATTTGGAAGTGATGCTCAAAATTTTCAACGGTGACTCCGTAGACGTCATCCATAATTCCGGCTAGAAAACAAATCACGCAATGATAATCGGAGAATTTTGAAATCTGGGTGAATTGAGAATGTTAAAATCTTCGTTGCCCACCATTATTGATTAGTGTGTGAATGGGGATATTCTTGGCTAAAATTTTATACGCAAACTCGCGAACTGAGTTGAGCGAGGTGAGATCCAATTCGAGCGTTTCAGCCGTTCCAGTTGTGATTCCTCTTTGACGAATTTTCTTCAGAATATTTCTTCCGCTAGACGTTTCTCGACAACCTGTTATGGTTAATATTCCAGTATTTTATCACGGAGGACATATATGTACACTTCATAAATTACAATGTGGTACGTTTAGGATGATCATCGTACCAAGGATAACATGCATATTATTCTGGAGCAGCTTCTTGACTAATTCCGCCCCAATACCTCGGGTCGCTCCAGTTATCACTACTGTGTGTGTCTCTCCTCTTGCTTGCACTGGAGAAAAAAAATATAAAAAAGGTTAGCGTCTTACCCCCTGTGTACTGTTAAAGAAGGAATCATTTCTATTTAAAAAATTTAATTTACTTCGATAGTTGAACCTGCGATGACTTTCGCATGCTTGCTTTAGGAGAAACTTGAGGGTATGGAAGCTGAAAACGAAGAACCACCACAAACGAATAAATCTGGCTATGTAGCCTTCACCCCCTGGAGTCCGCAGCTTGTATCGAATCATGGTTGTAAGTTACACATACTTCAAGGCTTTAACCACAATTTGTTGCTCATTTGTTACGGAAATTGTCATTGATCCTGGATAAAGTCTCACAGTTCATGAATCTTTGTCGAGTATTGAAGTATGAAGTCTACCAATACTAACCAATCCTACTGCAAAAACTTGTCTACTAACCAATTAGTGACGTTTCAAACTAAAAATGTCACCAGCAACTATTGTGGTAAGGATTCACAGTTTTCCAAATCTCTGAAAATAACTCTCACAACACTTCACTGGCCTCCGGCGCAGGTAATTGTTGCAGAATTTTCAAAGGGAGGCATAACCAGTAGAAGGATATAGATGTAGTCTTGCCGTGAAGGTTGACGGAAACCTCTGTCCAGAAGTTATTTTTTTTTTTAAATCCTTTTGATTACGGAAGGCTCGAGTAGGAAATTTTTTCCTACTCAAGTCCTAATCGTTCTTCACAAACATCCTAGTCCCTCTCGATTGGCAAGCATTTTTTCTTCAGTATGGAAGTGTTGGTGGGTACAAAATGCTGCTTTGTTCTCATGCCTAAGCAATATGTAAAGTGAGATATTTCCATTCGTCGGGTTTTCCCCTAGATCCTAACCTACCTATACTCTACCATGTGCAACAGTTTCACGGAGTCAGAGTTTTAATCGCAGAGTTTTCTCACAGTAGTTCATGATTCTTGACCAGTGTTGCAAATTATGATTGAGAGAGTCATAAACTTTCAGAATTCGAGATGAGATCACACCATGTGTGTGTAGAAAGAATCGCAATACGTATTTCATGAAGTCACTGGCACGCACGCAAACTCGAGGTTTCTTTTAGTTGAGTTCATCACGAGAATTACGTACGTTCTACAAATTTCGCAATCCTCTTCCTCAAAAAGTATTTCTTTTTCTGCAATTAAGACGTAATGAGTTCTCCAGAAATGTGTGGCAAATCATGAATCAAGCAACTTGACTATAGCTCTCGGTAATAAAGATGCGATTCACTGGAGAACATGATTTGACATTGCATTGCACATTACAACTTTGCCTTACTCCAAAGTGACACTGTGTAAAAAGGACTCGTTTTTAGCAAAAGTTGTTTCTACCCTGACTTGCCTATCCTCAAGACACAAGCCAACCACACTATTTATAGGTAACTAATTTTTCTACCTGAAATTACTATAATGTCGTTTCTGTCCTTGAATCAATGAAGTTGGGTGGCGAAAACTAAAAAAAATTCTGGCTAAAATGCATAATATTTATATGCTTAAGAGAGCAAGCATGGATGTTATGTGTGCATACATGTACGATTTTTTATGCACTGATTGATGATGTCTGCACTCTGCACACAAGCTTCATGCGAGTCCTTGTGTGTCTTTTGGTGCACACGACCAAGAGATAAAAGTTCATCGTCCATCCCTGAGTTGGTATTTGTCTTGAAATTGAAAAGATACGACGGTCCATCGGTCAGACTTTGCTATTGCGATTCACTTTCATGTAGTAATGTACATCTTGCCTTGAAATCTTTCCAGCACTACATGACACGAACGAGAAGAGAACGTGGAGAGATTATAAGCTTTAATACATTTGTGCATGTAAACGTGTTTGTATGTGGACTTTGTGTTGAAAAGGTGTAACTTGAAGCTTTTCCATATTCGCTTGTCCCTTTTGCAAACCATAGCCAAAAGATGCATAACTTTATTACGGAGTTTGTTTCAACTCATCTACTGACGTCAGCGATGTCTTGGATGGAGCAGGTTAGGCTCTTGCTTTCTTGCTCTCAACAGTCTTGAACTCGCTGACACCTTGAATATGGTCACATAAGTTATGTGATATTGGCATTTCACGCCATTGTTGTAAGATGTAATGTGTGAGTTAGCTGAGCTTACTCTAAACAGAACAAAGCTCAACTCTGCCTTTTATAAGTAACACATTTCGGGAGTTTGGTAGAGCTGAATGAATAATATTTATGTTGGTTATGTGTATATGTTGCTTGTTATGGAGTGGTATTTGTACCTTTATGAGGATTTGAAGCAGGATAAACAAGAAGGTATCCACCTGCAAACGAGATTTGCAAAACTATGCACGACAAAAAGTTTCTCTGAAGATTGCAAAAAATGGCATACGAATACGAGATTTCATGATAAACTCTTGAAAAGTTCCGTGTTGACCTGCCCGATTGTGCTAAACAGTTTGGGAAATCCACTACACAAACAATAGTGCGCTTCTGTATTAGTATAATTGATTATAACAAAATAGCAACGCTTACGTGATGGTATCACTTTCCAGCTAGGATGCTTAAATAAATTCATAGCATTAGAAGTTTTAATTTAGAACATTACGCAAGACGTAACATGAGAACGTAAATCTTCGATGAAGGCTTCGTCGGATACTCTATAATGGTATCATTAGAAGTTGCCAATTTTCGGTCTTCCGCCTAGATGTCTTAATTGACATTTGATACCTTCAAAAGCATGATCAAAGAACTGAACCAAGTTTTCCTCTGGAGTTAAACAAATTACCATTCCCTCTTATTGCTTAATTTTGTAGTTACTGTATTCTGAAAATATTTCCGTCAAGTTGTATGAAATCTGGAAGCTTCGTACAAGAATTCCCACGATAGACAAGCATTCAAATTCCAAGACAAGTGCATGGTAGCTACACAGTATAGAAAGAATGCCTTACTGGAACTAATATATAAATATTATATTATAAGTTATGGTAAAAAACAGTAAGGCTGGAATTTCCGAATCAAGAGTGTAGATGTTGAAAAGGCTTTACCACTATCATCATCTTGATATTTAGCTATGGAAAAAGAATTGGTTTTTCTATTTTCGCTTTTAAGGTACTCGAGATAGAAAAAATGAAGGTGTTCATGTATGCAAGAAGAACAACAAGTTGATGGTGTTGATACATGCTACAAAATAATTCTACTCACAGCCAACATGAATCATTGTTTCGTTTCATTAGATATATTAAATATGTGTATATAACTTCTTATAATGCGATCTTGCTTGACAAACAAGTATTTAGTATTTACGAGTAATTGTGACTAGAGCTTAGCTTTAGTTTCAGCAACGAGTATAGTATTGGACGAGAGCAATTCTTTGATTGCTGAAGCATCATATCCAATCTCTTTGAGGACTTCAGTCGTGTGCTCTCCAATTGCAGGACCTCGCTTCCCGTCTCCAACGCCTGGACTGCGTGACAACTTTGGAGCAGGCTCAGGCTCCCAATTCCCGGTGACTGAATTCTTAGCGAAGCTCTTCCGGGACACGTTTGGCTCCGTCGTGGCAGCCTCTTCTAATTCAACGATGGGTGTTACGCAAGCGTCGAGCTTATCGAAAATCTCATTCCACTCTGCCTGAGTTTTCTCGGCAAACTTGGCACTGATTTTAGCCTTGCCGTCTTCAAAATCGGAGAACTGGTCGATGAACTTGTCGTCCGTTGTCATGTCCAAGCCTTCCATGAGTTGTTGGTAGAATTGTGGCTCCAATGACCCGACAGCCATGTACTTCCCGTCTTTGGTCTTGTAAGTCTCATAGAAATGTGCGCCACTATCCAACCTACAAAGACGACATGGGGACGCTAAAGCCGTTTTTCAAAATGTAGAATGTCGCTTCAAGGACTTCGCAATTTTTACCAATTAGTTCCTCGTTCCCCAGTCCATATTGGGGAACGTTGATTACTGAACACAAACGAGCTGAGGTACGCTGCCCCTTCGGTCATACTCATATCGACAACCTAAAATTAAGATATAAAATTCAGCCCTTCTATTACCTAACACTTATTCGGTATTTTACATACGTACGCTTATATTTTTTACATTTGTTGTAAAAACATACCTGCCCTTTCCCCGAATGTTGCCTCTCAAGCAAGCTTGCAAGAATCCCAAAAGCGCAGAGCAAACCCCCACCACCAAAATCGGCGACTAAGTTCAGAGGAGCAAATGGCTTATCGGTTTTTCTCCCAATTTTTGACAGAACTCCTGAAATTTTTATTTGCATACTTGAATGGTCCAAATCTCCTTCAATCTATTGCGCATTACCTTCATGTAAGAAGAAAGTATTTCACTCGCTATATGTTCACTTTTTATTACCCGACATGGCAATGTAATTAATATCATGACCAGATTTTTTGACAAAGGCACCCGTCTGTCCGTAGCCTGATATTCGAGCATATATTAGTTTGGGATTTGTTGCGAGGAGTTTGTCAGGACCCAGGTTAAGTTTCTCCATTACACCTGAACCAGTATTTCATTCCATTACAAACTTGGTTATATATGTGATTCACATAATGTGAAACATAACGAAACTTTGTTTGAATCATCTTTCACCTGGTCTAAATGGTTCGATGAGGACATCAGCGCTGGATGCCAGCTTTTGAACAATTTCCTGTCCTTTGCTATCCTTTAGGTTGACGGAAATGGATCGCTTGCCCCTTGCGAGTCTGTCCACATCCATTCCCTTTGTCTACATTGCATAGCAAAAATTTTGCTTCATTGATTGAGAAGCCAATATGCATGAAGGGTTACGTTGAATGTTGTGAAAGACACCGATGCAACAGCTTACACGATCAACGCGAATCACGTTTGCTCCGAAATCTGAGAGGAGCATCCCGCAAAACGGGACTGGTGCTAAACCAGCAATTTCAATCACTTTAAGCCCTTTCAAGGCCATTGCATGAGTTACCACGGGATGAGTGACTAGTTTCTTGTAGAAAAATTTGAGTCTTTGTTTATGCTTTCAACAGAAGAGTCTTCTGTAATATCGTGCTTTCTCCTGACTTTCTTCGAGAATAGAACTGTTGACACCGCTGATGTAGAGAAGAAGACTACGTGCAGAGTGCTTCGCGGCAGAACTGCACAACAAACCCCTTCCTTTCTATAGTGCACTATCAACGAACGAAAGTGTCTTTTATGCGTTGTGGTTTTATACATGGTTATAATAGTGGAGAAACCACGATAGGGTATAAATGTATGAAGATATAGAGAGAGAACGATTCAGGTTTCAGATAGGCCAAAGGTTAGCTAAGATTTCACTTGAATGGGTTGACTGATAAGTAAACGAAATGCAAAGTACATCTGAGCTTATCTTTTGCCTCAGTTTTGTGCACAGCATCGTTATGTAAATAGTGTATGGTAGTGGTAACAGACGTGGTTTACTTCGGTTATAGATAAATACATACACATATTATTAAATTAGATCATGCAATTAACTTTCCTGATTTTTTAAAATTACAATTTTCTAAATATAATATCTGGACCCCTTAGACAACTATAACCTCAAGACATACATAGGTACATAACATACATGAGAGAAAGCTAATGATCGAAGATGTGTGCAGTTTACGGAAAATTAAGATATATGATATAGGAATAAAGATGAAAATTTGACTTTTCTTATATATGTAACAAATACGTGAAGAGAACAAATGAAACTTAAAAAACAATTAAGATGCCGATGCGCGATGTGCTTATAGTGACAAAATGCTATTTACTTGAAGCGAGATGCGCAGTGCAACATACTCATTTAAACGTTTTTATTATTCACCCCACCGAATCAAATAAAAAACATGAGGCTAGTATAAAAACGATCTTTAAAGGAAACATGCTACTCGTCATCCTCTTCACCACCGCCGCCACCACCTCCGGAAGCCTTGCGAAGGTTCTTCCTCTTGACACGTCCGGCACGACCGCCACCGAATGGTGATTTAAGTGAGAAGTCAATGTGCTTTTGGCTGTCAAGTCGGACGATGAAGCTGGGGATGTTTACAACTTGTTTTCGGACCCTGTAATAAAAATAATCAAATCCACAAACATTAAAAACTATTCATATACGTAATCATTATCTTAATTACCATAATTGCATGTTTGTAAATGGCCCATGAGTCGGCTATGCTATTTGCAAGCACGCCGTCACTTTGACCAATAGTTTGATATGGCCAGAGCCACGGCCAGTGTGACAATTGTTGCCCCTAGGCAAAGTAATGTGCACCTGGCCTACATAAGACGAAATTATTTGGTTTACATAAATGTGTTAAACAAACCAAGATGTTTAAATCTCATTATTTTATCTCCTTAAAGTTACACTTATTCGAGTTATTTTTTGAAAGACATCAATCAGATCACTATTAAAGTTTAGAATCATTATTGTACGGCCTCATACAAGAGGTGTCAAAAAGGTGCTCATCATATGATATTCCCTACTCAAATTCATCGAAAACTGAACTTATCCTCTTCGCAAAAAGTTATTACAAGTTACCTTCAAAAAGACGCTTAGGATCCTTATCGTCCAAAGTCAGTAGCTCTCGAGCAGCTTTACGGATCTTGGCGAGTGTAAACTTGACCCTCCACACCTCACGCTTGTTCCTCAACCCATACTCTCCAATGATCTTCAACTCTTGGTCCAATCTAATGAAACATTAAAAATCGCAATGCTCATCCAACAATCACAAACAAAACTCCCCTCCCAAATACACCTCCAATTTAATTTACTCCCCTTACCTCCAACCCTCCAATCCATATTACAATTTTCAAATACAACCACAGCATACACGAACGTCCATTACTGGGCGAAACGTGCATTGGCATTTAATGTGGCGTGCTCAATCATTTATGGTCCAAAAATTGGTCCATTCTTGACCCCTCTCCAAAGAGTTGCCAAAATTCTGATAATTTTCCTTACCGAGCCTTCTCAAAAGGACGTCGAGGAGTGACGTAGGTCTTCCTGTTGACCTGAGGGATGCGATGGTTAACCATCTTGAAGAATTAATTACAATTTAAAATTAAATCCAAAAAATTACTACAAAGAGCAGCACTCCGGGCGGATTCCTTTACCGCAGCACACAACGACAAACACTGAAGCCAGGAGAATCTGTCTTTCGGTAAAATGAGCGAGCGGCATGGCACGTTGCGCGAGCAAAAGTTGCCGACAGAGTGCATTCACGTTTCGCCCAAGTTGCAGGCAGCTGCGGAAAAGTCGCCTAGATGGCAGCCTGTCTCCACTTTGTCTTCGCGTTTCAGCTAAAAAAAAAAGACTTCGCTGCAGTTGATGTGTGGTATAAAAAAATTTAAAAATTTAAGACGGCTGTAATTTTTTCGGCAACAATTATTTTTCATCGCACAATTTCGCACAAGTGAAATTTTTATTCTTGATTAATATTTCGGAAAATGAGCAAATGTGTGCGTAAACTTGCGTCAAACGTCGGCTTCGCTTGTAATAATAAATGTTGGGGGTGTGTTGAGACAAGTCAAAAGGACGATTTAATTGGTGATTTGATTATTGATTAAAATTACGTTTATTTTGTCATTTTTTGGTTTGTAAATTAGCGAAAAGTGCAATATAAAATAAAATCCATACAATGTTGAAGGCTGTAGAATTCTAGGCTTATATCTTATTCAATTATGTACAATTTACATGTAAAAGTGACTCTTCCTTGACTCGCACTGACAGATTAATTAAAATGTGTATTTTATGCGATAGTGTATCTGAGTTAGATATAAAAAATCTGTGTTTTCTTTAAATTAGTACAAAGTTTAGAGGTTATTAAGATTGTTTTCAACTATGCTCGTC
Organism: Alloscopus bannaensis; assembly: GCA_027743745.1. NCBI lineage: Eukaryota > Metazoa > Arthropoda > Collembola > Entomobryomorpha > Entomobryidae > Alloscopus > Alloscopus bannaensis. Next base: position 19,455 of record JAHZMW010003891.1, read on the forward strand.
GGTCTCTGTGAGTAAGATGTGTACGTGTCGGAGGAGGTGGATGCTGAGCTAAGGTTTGGGTTGCTTGATGAGGGGTAAACGTTGTAAACGAGTCGCTCCTTGCTGAAGGCGTTCAGTTTCCGGCGCCTGTCGACGTACTTGTAAATCCCCACGGCCGCCAGCACGACGAAACCAATCAACTGAATCACGAACACCACCCAGAGAAACGTGAGGCTTCCACTGTTGTCATTGCCATTCTCCGTTGAGGACACGTGAGCTGATGACTGAGCCCCGAAACCTTCGAAGGACTTGCCGACCATGGAGCTCACAACAAAGTCTGGCTCTGCAGGGACACGGCTGATATTCCCTCCAGTTCCAGTGAACCTTTGTATTTCGTCGAGCTTCTCTTCGCGGATGAAGTGGACGGGCAAGATGTGCTTCACGGTGGGGTCGCTTTCATCTTCGCAATCCGCTTCGGGATAGTAAGACTCCGAATGATAAGCGAGAGAACAGCCACAAGGTAATTTGACCTCGACTGCACCGATATCCGGGAGTTCAAGGATCTTGTCTTGTTTGCCCTGACATTTCATGGTAACCCCGCTGAGCGGGTGGCCGGTGACCATCCAAGTGTTGGACTGGACTTTGTGGAAGGCCGGCAGCATTTTTAAACCATCTCTCAAATCCTTCCAAGGAACGCAATCCATCTCACAATACTTCTTTACGCCTTCCATGGAGCCGGAGAATACGGAGGAGACGCAAGGGCTGATGATGTCGCTTGTCACAAAATTGTCGAGTTTGCAGAGGGGTGAGTTGAGATTACACCTGGACTCCTGTAAAATGCCGGAAGTCTTGTCGAAAATGTAGGTCCTCGGGTCTGTACGGACTTGACACAACTGCTTCCCCGACTCGGACCCCTTCTCGTCGCCAAACACGAATGGAACTGATTCCAGCTTAAACAGTTTTGGTGCAAGCCCTTTCTTGAGAACTGGAACCTGAACTCTCACAACAAAGTTTCCGTTCGTTTCAATGTACGAGCAGTCGGCGAGGGGAAGTTTGTAAAAGGCAGAGAGTTCATCTGTATTTACAGAAGACACTAAATTGTGCGCCTTCATGACCTGCTGAAGTTGACCCAATGTGTCCGAGAAATTATCCATTTTCACCAAGGACTTGGGGAGCATCTGGGAATTACACGAGAGCTCGGCTTGACTCCACCTCTCCTTCTCTAGGAGATACGCGACCAACATCCCATTTTGATGGGTGGTAACTGCGTTCACATAAAATGCTGGACTCAACTTTGAATTGGCGGCTCCCATGAACGAGTTGGAGAACTCATTTTCGTAGTTTTTGTTCATTTTCTTGAAGAGGGACTTGATGTCAAAGATGTAGTCGCCTATTGCTCGTTTGAGGACCACCTCACCAATCGGACACACTTGCAGCTTCTTCACATACTCTTCGAAGCCAAACTGCTGAGTCATGGAGCCAGGGAAGTGGGACTGGATTGTGGTACAGAAATCAACCCCCATTCTTGGAACTGACGGAGTAGCCTCTTGCTTCACCCAAGGTTTGGGAACCACCTCAGACTCAAACCTTTCGAGGAATCGTTCATAGTAGAAAAAGACGGGGCAGGTGTAGCTCGGCGAAAAATTGTCGGTTTTGCACTTTTCTCTCCAGTCGCGAAGCGTCACATCCACAGCTTGAAGTTGAGGGACGGAGTATTCGTAAATGATGGCGACATAACTTTCGTAAAATATTGGACTGGACACCTCCACCTTGTATAGACCCATAGACAAATTCATGGCCATTGGAGACGCGGCAGCGGACGTTGGACTAGATAAAAGGATGATGGCAACCACCCTCCACGCCATTCTCAGCAGAACCAAATTAGTGGCTGTGTAAAACAATATGACAAACAATTACTACTTAAAACTCAATTGGACAATTAATTTTTAAAATTTCAATGAGCTCTTTTGCATACCAGAACAGTCTTCCATGATGATTGTATCTTTACAGCCTTCCGCTCTCGCTGATCTGAGTCACGATTATATCCGCCGTTATTACCGTGCACAGGGGCAGGAAGAGTTGTCTAAATGACATCCACAGTTTAATGAGCCCCTGATCCCGATGAGTTTTTTGTGCATTCACAAAAGCTTTCCAAGTTCACGTTTGTCATCCCAGCAAAAAACAACCGTTGCGTTCTCTCTCCTTTTGTGCAGCTATGCTAAAAAATCATACACTTTTTGTGACTTCAAATGAGCAGGAAGTGCAAACTGCAAAAAATGGGTAAAAACTTTGTTGGATGACTATATGAAAAAAAGACTGTGTTTACAGACATTAGTCAGAGATTTTCAAAAAAAATAATACGTGATATCTGTTTCAATACAGATCTGTCGAGCATTTGACAGAAAAAATGTAGAGAGAAAAAAACTTGATATTTTACAAAAGCATATTATCAACTCAACCGGAAGAAGGACAACAACAGAATGAAGGGAAGTTAGGGAAGGATGCAAGGGTTGATCAAGCTTAACTGCTGGATGATTAACCGTATTCTCCTTGCATCTCTACGAACATACACACTCTCTCTTTCCATATATCACTTGTTGTTTGGATTGGAGTTTGGAGCAAATGAACATAGACTATTCTGACTTTGTCAGATTCATTCCTATTATAATGCGTATACTCCTTCCCATGAAACTCCACAAAAGCGCAGCATATCATGCCGAAAAGTCATAGGCACATCTTCCCCACTTTACATTAAATCTCTGTTCCGATTTATGCTCACTCCACAGATTCACTTATAGTATACACAAGTTATATACGGTATAGCACATTTTTGTCTACAAAACAGTCTTTTGTTCACTTTTGGAAGCTATATGAAGCTGACGAAACAAAAAATTAACTTAACTCCGTAAACCAGTGTACAAAGCTGAATATCTGTATGAGGAGTAGGTTGGAACTGCGTCAAAATCATTTCATTTCATGAACTAATGCAAGTCTGTGTCATTTCAAGCTTTTGTTCTCGCCCAAACGCACACAACCGATTACACGTAATAAACGTGATAAAGCATCCAGTAAATCGAAAACATCATGTATTATTCTTCCTCATCATCCTATAATATAGGCGTTTTATAAATGGAAAGAGATGCTTCCAACTGCTCTCCAAAAACTTGCCTTCTTGGCATAATGAAGGCTGTAAAAACGTGACGTTAACATAATGAAATGACAGTTTTTTTTTAAAGAATGTGAATGATTCTAGATCTGCTGGATTCTGGGATCTGTGGACATTGTGGACATTGTGGTGGGGTGGAGGCAATAACAGCTCTTGGAATGTTATTTTATGCGATACATATGAGTCATATAGTGTGGACATGAAACGGTTCAAAGTGTGAAGATGACTCCAGAGTCTCGGTCTAAATAAGGAAAATTAATTTTGAAGATTCACACACTTGAGTCATGACAAAATCCGAGCAGATTTTATTCCTGAGTACATAATACATTACTCCGCAGCTGCCGGAGCTTCGTTTGCCGCATGTCGCTGGAAACGATATGTGTAATGTTTACATGATTTCATTTAAAAGAACACTTTCATCATTCATGCATCCATATTTGTCAGTGTGATAGCTACGATGAAAAATACTGCTGAGTTTGTACAAATTTTCCACATTCTCGTGTAGAAAGTGAATTTGATCTTCAAGAAATGTGCATACAACTCTTCAGTTGTTGGTTCTGTCATCAAATCCTTTACAAATACAAGAAATACATGGGACCTTGAAATATTAACTTTCTTGAATAGTAGCCTTCCTTGGAAAAGTGAAATGGAAGGAAAAGGCAAGTATGGACTTAAAAATAGCATCAACTCTGCGCATATTCTCTTGAGTGCTAGAGATCTGAATGAGCAGACAGAAGCTCGTTCTACGCACGGTACACACGCATGCATCGTGGATTGTTAAATGTTCATTGAGACTTTTAGAGTGTTGTGAGAATTGGCAGGTTTTTACAACTTTCATGAGCTTGATCATTAGCATGACCATAAGTGGTCCCTGGAAAATGAATTTAGTGAGAGTTGAGATTTCAGAATGAACAGTGACGAGAGCATATTAATCTTTTGAAAAACCAAGTTGTTCCGTATCACATGAAGAAACAATTACAAATATTACCAATAAGCTCGGGCGCTACGCATAATTTTTCATTTCTTTACTCTAACGGGTTGAGTTTTAAGAAAAACTTTTTTCATGAAGAGCGCATTCCACGTACTGCAATAGCAGTCAATCAATCGTCAAACTAATATTTGTGAAATGCTTGGAGGGCAACGTTCCAGAGCATGAATGAGCATTAATTAAGATTGCGAATCCAACCTGACTGCAAAAATAAAACTTGCATGACAAAGGAAATGTTTATGAGCTATGAGAATGCGACATGAACATCATGAAACCTGGAAGTGGCAGCTGGCTGTATGCAAAAAGTGACAAATCATTCATTACTGAATTACTCATCCTGCTCTTCTCAGGTCAACATGATTCACAGCTAAGAAGAGCACCGCAATATTTGCATGCACGGGGGTTGCATATCCGGCTTCTAATAAACTATAATAGGTTTAATCTCTTTGATAAAACTAACAAGTAAGACTAACCGTGAGTCATACTATACTACGACTTTATTAGACTTGTGCGTTTTAGGTCCATATTCTCTTTATTACGTTCTGTCACGATTTCAGTTCAAGTTGTTTATAAATGCATTTATAACGTCAAAGCCAATTTGTTCTGCTCCGGCAGAAATGCTGAATCCGGAAATATTTCTGTCGCTTGAATCTCTTCCAGCATAAATTGTGCTTGCAACAAATTGACTAGAGGAGCTGCTACCGGCAGCTTGGATCGGGAACGCTGTGAAACGATCTTTTGGATGAATGACAAAAGTAGTTGGTCCAGAAATATCTTGTAAGCCTCTCTGTGTTGTGCAAAGTTCAATGCTTTCCAATGGTAAAATCGTTTCCACTCCTGACTCTTCAGTTACCATTGCGGTATCAATCGGGCACAGTGTGGCTAGAGTGAGGGCAGGTGTATCGTTACTCTTTTTCTCAGACTTTGGATGACTACCCCCCGTTCCTAACTGTTTCCGCCTCTGCTTCTTTTGATCAATGCAAAGTAGTTTGTCGCCACACTCGTCTGAATCTAAAAGTGTGGTTTTGAACTGACTGACTTTCTTAGCAGGAGACCCATTTATTTTGTGGAGTGTGGGTCCAATGACTTCCGCGGAGAAGTGTTGTTCATTTGACTGATGTACACGAAGCATGTCTATCCTGTAAAACCGTTTGGAGCAGTCACCACATCCAAATCTGTAGGTGCTTTCGTCCTGATGGAGCACTTCGTGCAAACGAAGATCTCTGGGATGCTTGTAACCTTTCCCACACACTGCGCAAATGCAAGAGGGCTTGACTTGATGACTTTTCGCGTGCAGCTTCAGTCGGGTTGCTGTCTGGAAACCTGAAAATGTTTCAGAATACATATAATGTCAATGTCACTCAAAAACAAACATTTTCAAATTGTTACAGCTGTGACTTCAGTCGTACCTTTCGAACACACTTTACAAACAAATGGCTTTTCTTCGTCGTGAGATTTCACATGCATCTCCAATGCTTCTCTCGTTGTAAACTTGCGTTTACATTGGGAACATCCAATCGAATTATCTCCCTGAATGTGTTGATTAACGTCGTGAATTTTCAAATGGTATTTTGTGCGGAATGACTTCTCACATTTGGGACAAGGATGTGGCTTTCTATAAAATTAAAATTACCCGGTTGCAGTTATGTATTCATGTCTACAATCTAATCGTAGTTATTCATTCACTGGAGTCTTACTGCTTTTCATGGACAACTTTGATATGAAGCCTGAGTTTATTTTTCAGTCGAAAGCTTCTTCTACAGCCCTCCACTGTGCATTGATGGGGCTTGAATCCACCATGCTCCGTCTTTTCGTGCAAATTAGCTGCCTCGGGTGTCCGAAATTTCTTTCCACATTCTGTAAGAGGCATAATTAACGACTCACCTTAAACTTCAAGCGAAAATATAACCAACCAGTATAGCCAAATTCCTTCCCAATCACAGTTGATAATAAACTGAACTCCAACTACAGATACCTACTAACCTTTGCATGAACATTTATTATCATCTCTAAAGTGAGCAGCGTGGTGAATTTTCAGGCCACCGGCAGACTTGAAAACCTTTGCACACCTGTCGCAATGAAATTCGCCATCGTCTCCAGTTGGTCTTGGTAGAGTAGTTTCTGCAGAATTATCCTCAGCAATTTTAATGGTCTCGAAAATCTTTGGTTCAGTCGGCAGATCTATAACATTGTAAATAAAATACACAGATGCTACACATCGTTAAACAATAATACTCCAGGTGATAAATTGAAGCTCACCTTTATTATTCTTTCCATGAAGTGATACCCGACATTCCTTGTGTTTACGAAAATGATTAGACAAATCTCTCGGTCTATCAAATATCTTGTTGCAAGCGTGACATTCGTGTTTGTTACTTGGCGTACGAAAATTCTTAACTCTGGATTTTGAATTGTGAACGTGCACCTCCATATTATTTTCCTTGGTTGACGATGATTTTTCTACGGATGCATTATTATCTCCAAAAGAAAATTTAATGATAGCCCTCCCATCTCGACTACTTTCCATTCCTTCAAATTTGCGTGTCGGCCCTTGATTCTTGTTGGGGTCAGCTTCGGCACCAGTTTTGGAATAGTTGACAACGGAACGCATTAAGTTTCTACGTTTCAGTAGTTTTCGACTTTTTACAGTTGCCCTTCTCGCACTGACAGCGAAACTTTTGCCAATTACTGAATTGTTCTTAGCGGCTAAAGACACAAACTTTACGTAAAGATGGTATAACTGGAAGAAGAGTGAAGCGCAATTGGAACACATCCGCAAGTCTGTATTTTTTCTCAAAACATTGTATTGCTTGTTGCAGATTTTGTCAAGTTTGAATAAATCAGCCAAAGCATCCAGTATAGTAATTTCGTTCTGCTTCCATTGGTTCGTTGTAGATTGGTACACTTCACAAGTGAATAACTCCTGCAACCTTGCTCCAGAGACTGGCTCCTGTTCAATATTCACGTTCACATCACCGCAATTGCAGCACACGGTTGACGCTAATGTGACAGCATTTTCAGTTGGCTTATCTACAACAATGATTTCCGGAGAAATGCTTTTTGGTATACTGTCGCCGTCGCCCTGCTCCAATCCTCCTTCCGTTATCAAAGGAATTTGCTCTTGGCCTTGGTTGAAATCTACTTCGCAGACGTCTGCCTCTTTATTTTGATCTAGTAAAAACATAATATCCACCACAACAACAGCATTTTAGAAACCGATATTTGAAAAACTAAACGTGACAAAAATAACACTCATAATATAATCAATACCTGGAACACTTGAGCTCATCAATCTCAGTATACTTTTGACATCCGGCAATGACTCTACAAGTTGCAAATGCGGCATCGGAACCTCCACATCATCCAACTCAAGCCCTCCATCGTCGTGACATCTAAGCGTCGTCAGCCCAGGCTCCGGCATTGAGGATGCATTGCAAACAACTTCACTTTCGGGTTCCAGCACATGCTCAACTTCCTCCAAGTGAGACTCACTTCGAAAATCCAGGAGAAATACATGGTTTTCCGGATCTGAAGAGTGATCAATTTTGCACTCCTCCATCTCGTCGTTGGCACACCTTACAAATCCTCAACAAATCGTCCTTGTCACTCTAAATAAAATGATTGAATAATTTCATCTTTCAGATTAGATACTCCAGAAACAACATCAATACAAATATCAATTTTAAATATAATTTGTACACCAACTTACTTTCCAACCGAAGTTAAGCAGCCCTTTATTACGGACAAAATATCAGAACTCTGACAATCAACCCGCGGTTATCAATGTACTTTTGCAGTCAACTTTCTCTCGAGTATTTAGCACAGAATTAATTGATTTTTACAAATCTGTCACTTCCATCCGACTTGCCGAACAGTGTCACTGCAAAGATCACTTTGATCAAGAAAGACGTACAGCATTTTGTCTACTCACAAATTCGTACACAACTTCCACAAATTTTCATTGTAAACAGAAGAGTCGACTTCACATGCAAATACACTTCACACTCGTAATACTCAGTCGATGTAAACAAAAAATTGTGTATTGTACGCTCAACGTTTACGTGATACACACGTTCTTGTGTATAATATGTACTGCGTGTGTGGTCTAACTTCTAGAGGAGGAGTGACAATTTTGCTGTGAAATGAGATGTATTTTGTGTATGTGTTTCGTGGAAATTTTATAAATACAGTAATTGTCAACTGTAATCTAATATACACTGCATAGTTTTTCGTGTGTCATCCGAGTGTGTATCTTCCAATGTCTGTAAATAGTTGTATTCTGTGGAGAACTGTAAATACTTGAATATTATTTCCAAATGTTATTGATTTAATTAATACTAGTTGTACTAGTAATTTTTGCTAAATTCTGCAGTCTTCGCGAGTGTCAAGAGAGATTAAGAAAACCGTGAGGTGGTTTTAGTATGGTGGATTTAATTGGGATTCAGTATTTAATGTTTTAAAAATTTAACTTTGTTTTGTGTGGAGGTGTTGAAGTGACAGCGTTTATATCGGTGAATCACTGAAAGGTGGTCAACATGGAACCGTGTGTTGTGGTGGCCAGCTCTTGTGACTCTATCAAAGTAGATGACATCGTGAAAGGTATGGAAGGTTTTAGATTTGAGCTTGTGAGAAAAGTGGAATGGTTAATTTAGTGTGAAGAGGGATGAGGCATTTTTAGAACAATGATTACAACAATTGTATGATTGTTATAGGTATTTTGGAAACGGACGACCTTCAGGAGCCGCTTTGTTTATTGGATGGAATTAGAAGCTACCCATGGCACATTACAACCAAGTATTATGAGGCAGATGTTCATGTTTGCGCCATGGACCGGAAGACCATCGGCAGTCAAGCCTTTGCGGACAGTGTCAACGCTGTGGTTTTATGTTTTGATAGTGCCACGGTAAGAAATTGGAAATCGCGAGCTGATAGTGTGACACCTACCTGTGCCAATTGTGGGTTGTAAGGGTAGAGCAATAATTGAATTACTCTTGCGAATAATCGTTTTCAGACGTCTGGTTTGGGTGTTGCTGAGCAGTGGTTATCATTTACAAAAGAACTGGAAGCGGATGTTCGAATTTTGCTATGTGAGCGCTGTTGTCCTGATACTTTTCAAGGTCCAAATCCAGAAGGAATTACCAAAGTTGAAGGTAACCAGATTTGCAGCTAGGAAGGGCACTCTCTGTCTCATTTGGTAATACGATAACTAAAGCATTTCATGTCCTCTGTAGCTCAAACTTGGTGTGTCAGCAATGGATTCGAATTGGTGGAATTGAACCCGGAATTGGACTGCGACTCAGATTATGAAGATGATTTTCCAGAAAGTGTGGGAATGAAACGTGTGATTCAGGCGTTGGGGGCGCACTTGTGGCCTAATATGGTTCTCAAAGGTAATGCATACAGATATTTTTTGCAAGTGCATAATTAATAAAAATTAGGTTTTATACATCATTTATTAATGTTAAAATTTGTATTTTTTTGTAACACCAGAGTCCACAGCCAGGGTTACTCCTTTCCGTGCGTTTTCTAATGGTGTCGACGTGGACGGAATGTGCCGACCAATCGCAACAAATAATTCTAGCTACGCAAGCAATCGCTTGTCAGACTCGTTTCCAGATAACAGAAGTTTGGAACACCTTCCTGAGCATCCAATTGGTGCAAGAACGTGTAAACTCGTTGCAGCAGTGAAACCAATCCAACAGTCGCCCGACCGAGAAGGCGGTGGGAGCGGTAGTAATGTCGCAGTCGTCAGCCCAACTTTGCTTAGTCAAGAAACTATGCAAACTGAGAGTAGTACAAGTGATACAACAATGCAGGAGGAAATCACCGTTGACGCTGCGAGTGGCGTCCCCACAGCCACTATTACCCCGTTAGTCACAAACCCTGTATCTCCTTCAGATATCATTAGCACAGAAAGCAGTGATACTAATGCGCCACCTCCAACTCGCGACGAGAGAATTGACGCTGTTCTTGAAGCCATGGACTCGATGTCCGAAGAAACATTCGAAGGTCTGTTCCAAAATCTCAATGAAATGAAACTAAAAGCACAAAGTTTGTCACCCGATCAGCGCAAGGTGTATGCCGAAAAGATGGCTATAGCCTTTTGGAAATCGATTGGTGGGAATGAATCGGAAATTGAAGGACTGTCATCGGACGAAGACTAAATCCAAGGCATGCGGCTTAAAACTAATTGACAACCCGAAATGTAGTGCTTGTTCGTTGACTCCGCCCTCTCCGCCGTTCTTGAGAGTAAAGAATTCTACGCATCTAGATGAACTTATTGAGCGCAGCTTATATGGTTTGCCCGTGTGTAATAAATATAATATGATCTTTTTTTATGTGTTTCTATTAATCACATTCCCTTGTCCTGTGATAGCCGATACATGATAATGATATTGTTGCTCTTGTCAATTGTTTAAATAAATGTTTGCTTGTTAAACACGAACCCTTTAACTCTGTAGTGGCTACACGAATATTTATGGAGGAACTACTCTGATATACTACGACTATCAAATTTTTGAGAGTCTGGAAGTGTGCTTCCCAGATTTTGATCCGCTCTGTTGGACTTCTTCTTTCCATTTTTCTTCTAGCTTGACAAACGAACCAGCGCTGTTCTAGAATCAGATTTAAAAAAAAATAGTTAGCGTTTTTAAAGGGCTTCAATTTTATATACTGAAGTGATTATAGAAAGCCATTTAATTTAATACGTACTTTTTGAGTTCGACGGCTCAGATATCCTAATCTGATACTGCTCGGAAAGCCCGAAGATCCTCCAGAGTCAATTGCCACTCTTTGTGCCAATAGCATTTCCAAATCAGCCATCAACTTTTCCTCTCGCTCTCTTTGCATGTCCTGATTGTACCTCGTCGTGTACTCTGGATTCCAACTCCAGTACTCATTCAAGTTGGAGCACCGCTGGTTGAAGAGAAAGGTCTCATCCGTCTTGGGCAACACTTCCTCATTGTCGCTAAACGAGTTTGATTCTGTAGAACTCGACTCTGTGAACATCATTCGCCTTCGGGTTGCTGCATCCCTGAATCCATAAACTGATGAAGCCGTTGCTCGCTGGCTCAGAATCGTGGCTGTGGACGAAGTTGACGGGGACTTTTGTGGGGTCAGATCAATTAGTGTGGACCAGTCCACCCCTTTCTTGTCGGCGCGGCTAGGCTGAACCACGATTAATTCGTTGAAAGCAGTGATCAGCTTCAGCGCAGGGTCATCTTCTGCATACTGACTCATCGAGTGTTCCCTGAAGTCGCACCCCTGTGCAAATTTGCATACCATGGAACCTTGGCGAAACAATTTATGGTACAACTATTGCTTAAATAAAATGCATTACTGCGGAGCTGGGAAACGGATAAAACAGATAACTCGGTTGCTTGCAGCAAGGGTACGTTCCATACGGACAAATTATAGTGTCTGTCACACCATCCTGATCCATAGCATCCACATCCTTCTTCAACTGAACCGTTCGCCTCGCCGACGCATTCTGTCCATGGAGTCCTTGCACCATCCCCCTGGGCGTGATTCCATCCTCAGATTCATCTGTGGCCGCCTTTGCCATATTAACAACAACCACTGACGCCGCGGGAGGCTGCGGATGATACCTGCACGACGAGAAGTCCGCCGCGGCAAAGTACTGGTGGCAGTGAGAGCAGCAAAAGAAATGGACCAAAGACCAAAGTCGCCAGTACACCCTCTTCCAAACTTTGAGTTCCCGTTTCAAGTCCCTCACGAATTGGCATAACGTCCAATTTGGATCCCGAACATGACTCGCAAAAATCCGTCCCCTCGAGTCACACTTGACGGAGCAGCAGGGCACTTTGGAGGCCACAGTATTGATCAAAAGCTGGCCACAATTGGTGCACTGGAAGAGCGTCGAGGTGGATGCAAAGTGACCAAGAGCCTCATCCGGTTCCGGCTCGTTGAGTGCCATGATTAACTGCGTATAAAAGCGAGACGTGATTCGGTCTCCGCGATCAATATGATTGATTCGAGTTTCCACCTCGAAATTGTTGAAAAAGTGCAGGATTTTGTTGGTGAGGGGCTCGTTCAAGCAACCAAGATTTGGGGAGAGATTTATCACTTGGCTAATATTATCGGCGACATACTGCAAGCATTCCGTGACGAGGTTGCCCATCTGAAGGAAGTCTGCGGAGACCATGAGGCCAACCACGGTTGTCGGATCTATAAAAAAAAGTAACTGTTTTAATTTTCATAAGTTTCTAACATGGCTTCATTTGCATATTTTAATTACCCAGTCCATGCGACTGCTCGTATCCACCGTTCCGACTTTTCACCCACCTCATCAGCCACTCAAATACTGAGATGTCGCAGTGAACTGAAATATCCATATCTCTCAACCTTTGCCCCTTCACCGTGACTTTGGTGAAGTAGCCCATTTCCTTCACGAGAATGGATTGTGAGCAGTAAAAGTCCCGTTTCAGGCCTTTTGCCTCGTCACATACGTGAATGATTATCTCCGGGTCAAATTCGGCCACGTCGCTCTCCTCATCGTGCTTCCTCGACTTGTCCTTCGATCCTCGCTTTCCACTGGATAGCAGCGTGGGCGTGCTGGAGGGCGTTGTCCCACTGTCAGAGGGTAGCGACAATGGCGTCAGTTCAGCAGAAATGAGAGGGGCACTCGGAACAAAATCACGACTGAGATATGAGCCTCCTCCTGACTTTTTCCCGTAATCTTTGCAAGACCTCGCTTGGTTGAGGGAGGCAGTCAAATAGGGGAGAATAGAGTCAAAAAGACCTTCATTAGCCAAGGGTTGGAGGTCCTGTAGAATGGCATTCTTCAACTCCTCCCAATTCTCGTACTTCCCTTCCCAGTTTTGAAGGAATTCGGTGAAGTCAAAAGGACAGTTTTCGGAGGGGTTGTCAACGGCCAATTTGGCTCGGTATGAGTGCAAAAGGAAGTCAAGAGTTTCTTTGATTTTGTTGTCTGAACTGGCCATCTTTATGTGTGCGATAAAGCAATCCAGATATTAAAGAGCGTTATGTAGAATTCCAGAAAATTTATTTTGTTATAGTGGATTTAATTAAGTGTCAAGAATTGAAAATTAATTTAGCTTTGGCCCGAGTCCTTCTCTCTTGATCGCAGTCTTAAATTCAGACAAGGTGAGAATTATAGTTTGTTTGCGTTTCCTATTGATCCAACAAAGGGAGGTTTTGCTGTGTCTCATTCTGTGCACTTTAGTAGGGATATGGTGCATGAGGTGTGGACAAAGTGTTCAACCTACAAGTTGTAGGCTACAGGCTACAACGTCATACTAATGTCATTACGGCGATGATCATTATTTTCTTTTACTTTTTTGCTGCAAGTTACTGCAACAGGTAGTTACAAAATGCGATAGGGTTTTTGTGTCGCAGTGAAGCAATGAAGTTGCAGTTTTAGTAGCATTTTGTATATATTATTTAGGTATGTAGATGGATTGATTATTTTACTACTTCCAACTTCTATGAAATCGTTGCTGTTTATGAATCAGGCTGGCGCGCGATTTCTGCGTATTATAAGTTTTGTCTTTGCTATAATTGCCGATGTGCGTCGAATAACGTCTCGGCTAAATGTGATATATTGACTAGCGACATAATTTAACTTAAGGTTAGCTGTAAAACTACATGCGACATTTACACTTTAGCTGGCTAGCTTTTTAGCCGAGACTTTTCGACGCACACAAAAGAGATTCCCTTAATTTGTAATGTCTTTTACGCACACCAATTGGTCATTGTTAATCTCTAAATGTCATTTTTACATTTTACTTATTTTAACAAAAGTGTGCTGCGCGAACCCATGTATTTTACTCATTATTATGCATCTTTACTGTCCGAAGTTGCTGCTTGCAGGCATCATTTTGTGAATTGAAAATCAAATGTAACATACTCATACAATTGCATCGAACTGCTATTTATCTCATGAACAGCGTTCATCGGCACTGCTGTGGACATTTGTGTTCGCAATACAGAGGAGAACCATTGTGGATATTTTTGCAAGCTGTAACATACTTATAAAGCCTGCTGTCAACAACGAGATACAAAACATGTAATGGTAAAAAGGTTTCATCGCGAATGTATTTGCACACGTACGCACAACGGATACGGCCACGACAGATATTATAATGAGTCATTGCATTCCTGCCGCAGTACTACCTGCTCTGTTGCTTTTTCTTCGTAACAGATTCGCATCAGCATTGTTAATAAAAATACGTGGTTGAGTGAGAAGAAACTCTGTTTACAACAAATGCCGTGTGCGTGTCAGCATACATTAATAACATTTACATCATGCTGCGGTTTTCCTACAAATAGACCACCCCGGCAAACGTTTCGCTTTAGTCACAATCTCAACTTCGAGCTTGAGATACTCGCATTTTTTTCCTGTAACCTAAAATGGTGTGATAATACTCTAAAAACTAATCGAGAAAGTGGATATTAAATCCTAAAACCGGAACTTGTTTCTTCCGAAGTGTAAAAAGACCCACTTGTAGCGAATCAGCAACATCATATAACTCCGGGAAACTTGCGAAGATGGAGCAGAATGTGCTTGGCACAAAGACGAGTCTCGAGAAAGCCGAGCTCATCGACAAAATCAAAGGAGTCATTCATGGTAAAACTACATTTTCATGCATTCTTGCCGAGATGCGAATACCATTCACATTTCTTGCAAAAATTATCATGGCCACAAAAAATGCTCGAAGGAATAATATTTGTGTTGAACTTCTGCAGGGGCTGCAATAGGCGATGGTGTCGGTCTTGCCACAGAGTTCATGTCAAAGAACCAAGCACAAATCCTGTTTGGCAATGGGCCCATCAAATTTGGTCGTGGAAAAGGGTGCAAAAATATATAAATACCGCACAGCAAGTCATATATTGTGTGTGCAAGGGCAAATAGCGTGAGAAGCCGTGATAACGATTTTGTTTGTTTGCTCGCAGGCACGAGTTTTGGAGAGATGCTCATCGGGGAAGATGGCACGAAAGTGATTTTACAGATGACACGGGTAATAAGTTTAGAAGATAAAATTATTAGCCCCCTACACTGCATGAGAGATTTAAAGCAAACAAGCATGAATTTTTTTCTCCAGCTTCAAGGATGATTCAGAAAGACTCGTGTAGTTTATTATAACGCTCAACGGTTTGTTTGCTGTCTCTAGATCAAATGCTGCTGATCCTCCAAAGCCTGCTGGCTGACAACGGCACCTTGAACCCGCTCAACTTTGCCTACCGCATTGATGAATGGAGACGCATAGGCTTTCCCGAGCTGGATAATAAATTGCCAAACGGAATTGGTTTCACGGTTGGCAGCACCTTCTCTCACGAAAGCTTCTCCACTGATCCTTTCCGTGCAGCGTACGACGTGTGGAACGCAAACCACCGAGATCTCGCACCAAACGGGGCTGTCATGCGGACCGGGGTCATGGGCGTCCCACACTTTTGGGATGAGGGCAAAGTCGCAGAGAACAGTGTGCTTGCTGCGAAGGTCACACATGCAGATCCAAGGTGCAGACTCAAGTCAAATTCCTATTTCGTCGCTTCACTGACTATGCAAATGTCAATTATGGTAATATTCTATCTTAATCTCTTTCTCTGTCTTTGGTTCTGCTTCCAGGTCCGTGGCAAGTGCGGTGATCGTCAGCGTAATCATCTCAAAACTCTTGGGTGGCTCGCTCAAATCAAATTCATCACCATCCTCATCTCCCTCGGATGATAACGAGAAGCACCTGACAACAGTTATGGAGTGGGGTTCCACACCCGATCGATCGTACCTCGAGCTTGACAATTTTACGTCAACTGAGAAGCCTCCTCCGAAGCATATTACTAGACCTATATCCCGCACCGTTATTCACGGGATCCGTCGATTTTTTGCCCTAATTAGTCGTCAACCCTTGATTAGGTTTCAACCGGACTTGGATGACTTCAATCTTCCAGAGTATCCACCTGTTGACCTCAGTCGTTTCCACCGGCCGGCCGACATCCGTCCTGATATTCCGTCGATGGACGACTTTGGAGAAGATCCCGAAATGATGGCCCTCTGCAAGGATGTCGTGAGCACTTACAGCTTTCTCGTAGAAAGCAACTCACTCTGCGACAAGAAAGCTGGAGAAAATGCCATAAGCCGTGTCGACGAACTCCAGCAGCATTGCTTTCCCTCGTCGTTGTCAGCCTTGAAACTGGATGAAGGGAAAAAAATTGGCTACACACTCAAATGCCTTGGTGCCGGGCTGTACTCCGTGACGAGGAGAAAGCCGGAGGAGATGTCGTCCTCAAAATTTTATCAGCATATCATTACCGAGCTCACGCTCCAGTGTGGGGACGCGGACACAAATTGTGCTGTCGCTGGAGCTCTGTTGGGCTGCCGACTTGGCAAATCCGGGCTTCCCAAATCTTGGGTGGATGGCTTGAGGAATAAAGCTTTTGTCGAGAGTCTGTCAAATCAGTTGTGTGACATGGTGCTGGAAACAATTCGCCGCGAAGATGGCGTCGCCAAATAGTGCCTCTTCCACTAGCTTATGCAAAAACAGTATTATTACTAGTTTGCACAATTTTACAATCTGCTCGTCGTGGGCCAGCCACGTATTTATTTTCGCAGGAGACACGTTACATGTAATTTACACTTATAACATGTTATCTTGTAATTTTCTTACGTATATTATCTTCTTTCTTCAAAGTAAATATGTAATAAAACACTTGTATTAAATTACGAGTAAATTGTATTCCCTGTAAAATTCACTCAATTACTCACTCGCCACACTCAGTTTTCATACGTATCATGTGTCTTCTTTAGTGTTCTGCTTTATTAGCGAATAAACAGCTTTCTGCGCCACGATTTTTAGGGTTTGTCTGTTGTGTAAACCGTGAATCTTCTTAGCACAGAGAGAACAGCCGGAGGAAGTTTAGACGGGAGAAAGTTTGAGAGTATAATTTATGTATTTCGTTATACCTAGTAAAAGTGTATAGAAACAGGATACATTCAGGTATCACACGTTTATATAGTTTCTTCCTTTAGAGAGTTCCAGCTCGTACAAAGTCGCAAAGTCGTTTCTTACATTTTTAGCCTAGAGCAATGCATGCAAAACAAGGGAAAGGAAAACATTTAATAAAACATGGATCATTTTACAATGCACAAAAACGGGAATCCATAATCATATTATGCTTACATCATTCAGTTCGTATAAAGTTTACATGGATTCTTGTTTCAAAACAATATCATAACTACTGCAAATTGATTAAAAATTCAAACACAGGACTATAGTACAACTGAAAAGCCTAATATAGTAGTTATACATGTCACACATCAAGTTTTGCTTATTTTACTCGTTACGTTTACTTCACACAAAAATACTGTTTGTAAGGGTACTGTTTCCCGCAATAGCGTGACTCTTGCTATGTAATAATAAAATGCTACAAATACTCCTTAATTATAGTTTCCGTCATTTTGTCACCTGGTTTTTTGCAATCACAATCGAGTCAATTGTCCCAGTCCAATTTTACCACATTGTCGGCATTACATAAAGTTACTTAAAAATTACCTAGTCACGTGTGTTTACAGCTTATGTTCCGTTTATTAATTAGAGCTGAATTTAATCGAATAGAAAGTTGAGAGACGAGAGTAATTCATAATATTTTGGCAATGAAGAGGATGTGCAGTATTTGATAATGAGGGGTGACTAGCTACATGATACGAAATCAGTTTATCGTAAAAAATGTGAGGTATGACACTTAGAGATTTGGTCAGGTTGCACCGGAAGTCTATTGAGATACCTAGGATGAAAGGCTCCAAGTGCAGCCTCATTGGTCGACGAGTTGTTCCAATTCCATGGATCAGGCGAGCTCGATCTCCTCCCAAAGGGGCCACCAGCCGGACAAAAGCAGCAGCAACACGGGATTCCTTCCTCGTCATCATTGTTCCTACTCCCTGACCCTTGGGGATACTCATTAGATCGTTTCCAGCATTGGCATGCGTTGTCACTGGAGTCCTCGATTGGGATGATGTGATGCGGCTGACTCCGCTGGACATAGACTGGACCACCCATGATGCTCGGTCGGTGATGATGATGTTGAGTTGGCACAGTCAAATGATTCGGTACGGCGAGGAACCTTGGACTCGCTCCTCCACCAGGAGGGCCCCTCGGATTATGACTGACTGGCATCCGACCACCCACCCTTCCCGGAGAGCTGCCTGGCCTTGAAGGTGGAGGTGCTCGTTGGCAACATGCACACGGGTTGCGGAGGGAGTAGATGCAGCAGCTGCAGCACGTCGATGTACAGGTACGACAGGAGCGGAACAGGTTCCAGTTTGGCAGAAACGAGAGGATCGTGTGTCTCTGGAAGCGGACGAAAGCGGATCGGTTGAGTCTCCACGAGACGACAGGGTTAATTGCTGAGTGTGCGTGACCCAAAAAGAGGGCAAATGGGATCAGGAGCCGCACCAGACTGGAATACACCAAGACAAAGTATACATGAAGGTGTTCATAACGTATCGGATGTCATAATTAAGAAAGATTATATACAAAAGCCCTACACTCACGACGCCACACGTCGAAAGCATATTTTTTTATTGGGCACCAGTCAGCTCGACAGAATGAATTATTACGTCAATACGACTCTCATCTCCATTTCCCCTAATTTCTCAAGAGAATTCAGTTCCTCTCCACTTACACCGCTTTCTCCCTTCAACACTTTCACTAATTTGAGTCAGAGACCTGAATGAGTCCTCTTTCACTTTAACGACACCATATAAGCCCTCATTCTGAAAATACTGTGATGAGCCCCAATTCGGAATGCTCGCCGTATTTTTGCAAGTATATAAAATCAGGGGAATATTCCTGTTTATTAACTCTTTCTCCAAATGAAATGACTCATGAAAATTTTACAACCGGGCTATATCTCGCTTCGTGTCTCCTCTCGTGCACTTTCCCACGCAGAAAGAAATCCTGAAGTCTATTCATCAAGCATATTTTTCATCGTATCATCAACTTCCAACTCCCTTCTACACGCAAAGGAAATAAAGAGTCGGTGCTCTCGCACTAATTTTAAAGAGCAGGGAAATAAAAAGCAGGTCGGAACAGCAACTGCAAGACTTCCTTCCTCGCTTCCGAAGCAAATATATTACGAGGGTTGTTACGTGATTATTACTTTTTCCTCTAGTGCTCAATGAAAGAGAAACAAATTACTCTGCTTCCTCTTCCGTGCCCTCGCAGCTTGATTTTGATACTCTCTAATATTGTTCTTTTGAACACTGTTTCTCCAAACTCGAGTGTACGGAGGCCATACTCAAGTAATAAGGATGAAGTTCATGAGTACACGGAAGTGTTATTTACGATCTCTTCCAAGAAGGGGAATAAATCGGGAATATGTCAATAAAACGGTGTAGTTTCAGTTCGATTTACATGTTTTGCCCGTTTTGGAAGGCTCATTGCACGCATTTTATTGCATATTTAATGTGGATACACGCGTGTTCCTTTCTGAGCAGAGCTGAACGGAATATTTTTTTTACTAAAATAGGCTTTCCTGTTGTTGGTGATCACATGACCCCGTGTATTTATATTCTCTTTTAATAATTCTGTCTTCATTTATTCTAATTTAATAAATATGTGACATCATTCTTCCATGAATTGTCCCTTTGATTTCTTTCAAGTACAACTATTTGAGTATTAGTTTTCTGTTTCAAATGTTTGCGTCATTCCCCAAAATACCTCAGTGGTTTTGCTCAGTTCTGATGAACAGGTTGAAAATTTTGTCATTTTTGTGGTTGTGGGTTTTAGTGTGGTCACGCCTTCGTTTATGTGAGTTATTTAACAAAAATTGCTGTGAAGAATCATGCCGGACTTGAAATATGAGGCCATGAAATTCGAACTCGTTTAACCGAGAGAAATCATATACTACCTATTTACCCATTCTTGCTTCCAAGATGCACAAAACCCTGCTTTCGACTTTC
>JAHZMW010003892.1:0-14262 GCA_027743745.1 Alloscopus bannaensis
GCAAATTTTCATCAACTTCTAAGCCAAAAATTTCGGGCCCTAAAAAAATTTTTTTTAATAGTACGCTATTTTACGAAGGCAAATTCTCCGTTAAAGGTCAGTTTTGTTAGTCAATTGCTCCTAACGGAATACGGGATAAGATAAAGTAAAGATACCATTGAATAGAGAATTTTTGTGGCTTTCTATTCATGTAAAGAACATGGATGCATTCGTACACTATACCAAGCTCTTTGTTGAAACTTCAGAATGATATTTCAAAACCAGATTTATCTGCTCAAATCAAACTACATTATTATAAGGGCCTCCCCATGCCTTTAATTCATATGGAGTTTAAATATTTCGTTAAGCGTAGTTCACTTGCACACAGAGCAATTAAAAACTGGTGTCAAAGGTTCGTAAAAGCAGAGGTAAAACTAAAAAATAAGCCCCATCTTGAAAACTGAAAAACTGCAACTGACGATCGCGATGTTGCCAGAGTTGAGTTCATACTAAAGTAGTACAATAGGTTAACCATTAATTAAATTGGTTGGAAGGTAGCTATATGTCACAGCTCGGCGTGGCGATAATTGCACAACACTCTCGGTGCCTATGTTCGGAGTGTGACATGAATTTCCAAACTTCTTACTCCTCATCACAAACAAATTAAAATAAAGGGCAATTTTGATTGTAATTTCCCTGCCTTCGCAGTAAAATAAGAAAGTTCATGGTTTTTGGCTTTAACAAAGTGTGATGTTGAGAGGCTTAGAAGGTTAAGAATTATGGGAAGGAGTAGCTGATTTTTGAAAAGTGGAATCATTATATTGCTTGAGTATTTTTTTGTTGAAAATATTTGGTGGCGGGGTTTTTTGTGCTATTAAATATAGCTGAGCGCTGGTGAAACCCGTCAGGAAGTTGAAATATATTTAAGCAACGAAATTTGTTGGCAGAAAATATAATGACATCCGTCCATAAAGTGTAATTATGTGTTGTAATTGATTATAGCTACGGAGGTATTTTAAACATAATAATGATATATGTTTTTTATTAATTGGATTTTCAAGTAGATGATTTGGCTAGAAGGGGCGTAACAAAAAAGTTGGGGGTTTCATCAATTGTTGCGAAATATACCGGTAATACAGCTATTTTATAAAATTGTTTAGATAACAGGCAAATAAACGTTATTATAGCAAACTGAATAGTCATACAGATTAAGATTACCGCAACTATATGTGGGAATAATAGTGAACTATGTTGCGTCTGCAAATATTGAACTTTTGGTTTCGATTTTATAATTTTTAGGTGGATGAATCATTTCTTAATTTGTTTGCACAACATCCAATAAATTAATTTTTTTTTGTTTTTCATATTTCTGACTAAACAGTTTAAGTAGGACACGAAAATAAAAAACATACATGCATTTTTTTCAAATTTGAATGATTAATTTTAATATCAGAATGTTCCGTATAAATAATTTATGCATTAATATGCTCAAAATGTATTTAAATATTTTCATATGTACTTAAATAAATTTATTCCTTTCAAATCGTCTAACTATTCGATTTTCAAACCCACAAACAAAAGTTAATTAAACCGACGCAAATATTTGACAAACCTGTTTTGACAATTACTAAAATCCACTTAACGCGCTTGTATATTATGCGCTTCAAACTTGTCATTTTTTCTATTCCAAACACTACCAATCCGATTCCAATTCCAATCATCCAAATCCCAAAAATTATCACCACATTTCCATCGATTTTTGCTGCTCTCACTGGAGGCGCATATTCCTCGCTTTCAACTTCCTTTAGGTTTTCTACTCCAACTTCATTCACCCATTCCCAAATCCCCGAATCCTTCAAATGTCTAATCCTCCGAATTAAAACCGGTGGCAGGACTCCACCTAGAGAAAATGTAAACTTTTTGAAGGATGGTGTATCTTTCCCAATGTCAACCACAACATCACCGTTCTTCATTGCATTTAATTTGTTTTTGAAAATATCGATTGCAATTCTATTTGGAATCACCACCGCAATTTTTGTGCATTTTTTCAAATTAGAAACTAAATTGTTCTGGTCCACAATTTGCAACCTGGAAGCGATTCGTGCTGGAAAATCTCGATTCCAGGTGATTTCTTCTTTAGCGTTTTCTAAACTAATCACATCTGAAAAATCTTGGGTCAATTTTTTCTCAAATGCTTTCCACGCTTGTTTCCGAGGAGCTACACGAACCAAAAGTAACTTTCCCAATTTAGCTTCCTCACTTTTGTCCATATCTTCCGAACTCAAGTTTCCGAATAATTGAGTCAGATGTTCACGCAAATCCAGACCAAACTCGGTTTCATTTTTACCCAGTCGCCTCGCAGCTAAATGCGGATTATTGAACCAAGCTGCTGCATAATTTTTAAGATCCCTTATAGGAACTCGGGACAATAGAGTAAATTCATTTTCCAGCAAAACCTGAAAGGATTCGTAGTGAATCGGGACTCGGGATGTGATCATTTCATACACATTATTATTCTTGTAACCATTACTAAAAACTATGGCGCCCAGCATATACAGTCCAATCACAGGTTTCCAATATTTGCTATCTGCCACCGAATCCGGAAACGGGTTTCCTTGCTCCAGAAGTACTTTAACTAAGTGAAAAAATTTCATTCGATTTGTTGGCAAAACAACAATTGTAATCGACATGAACAAAATCGAAGTCCAAAACTGCCAATCGTAAACATTGAAAATACTTTTAAATAACAATCCGTTATAACTTAGAGGTGCGCAACCAACAAAAGTATAGCTGTCGAGAGTGTCTCCAGTTGAAAAAATTTCTTCTCCAAAGTTTCCGATGTGAACACTCGATTTCGTCAATGTTGGCCGATGCAAATCCAACCAAGTCTGGTAAAAATCTTTCCCGCTCGCAACTTTTTCCCGTTTTCCGTCCACACAATTGCCTAACCGAAATCGGTTGAATTCCTGGCTCGAAAACCGATGACTTGAATTTTCTACAATTCCGAGAAAAAAATGAGTAAATCCGAGCATTTGTTTGTTTCTCGGGTCGAAAGTTTTTAATGCTTTGTTGTACTTGAAAACTGGTAAAATTTCCGATCTTCTTTCATGTATTGTGGAACAATCTCGAAAGAAATTTGATTCATAAGATGATTGAACAGCGAATGTAGGATTCTTTTCTTTTAAAATCCAATGTATCCCGTTGTCAAGATTGCTAAATCCAATTTCGGTATCCATGGCGACTTGCCTAAACTGCTGTTGAGTTAATTCTTTTGTAACAATTAAATCCTTACTTAGTTTACTCTTTGAATCTAAGCACAATGTATTAAGTACAAGGGAACGTATATTTGTGATTTCGTACTCTAAAGTATTAATTTCAGAAAGCGTTACATTTGAAACAGAGCGAGCTTCAAGAATAAAATATCTCCCAGATTTGGTTTCAAATTGAATCACTTTTTGAATCAGTTCAAAAAGTTGAGACTGATCCCACTCGGAAATATTTTCGGTTATTATATAGTTCTCTATTGAAGTAGTAGAAATTGGTTTACTCGAATCCGGGTCTGGATAGTTTTCCTCAATCAGAGGATGGGCCCACGGTGTGATTGGATAAGAATTAAAATAAATGTTGTCAATGTAAAACCCTTCGGTGGCTGTGTAATTTCTCAAAAACAGAAATATATTTGTTCTACATTGCCATGGTTTCGAGTTTTTTGTGAACCATAGATAATTGATTTGTCCGCATTTTGGTAACATTCGAAAATTTTTGCTTTCTGACTCAGTCCAAAGTCTGAAAGCTGCTTCCTCTTTTTGAAGAATGTCACGAATTGGACAGGAATTGAAATGGGATTCGTTTTGTACTCCGCGAAATTCGGAAGCGACCCAAGTCAGGTATGTGTGATTGATCACGTGTGTTTGAACTTCTCGGTTTGTGCTGATATATTCAAGAACCGCGGGTTGAAGTTGGCGAAGAATCACAGGAATGTGAGAATGAGGAATAATATCAACTGATGAAAAAAGTGTGATGTGAACAAAACAGTTTTGGAGAGAATGGAGCAATAAAGATAGGTTGAAAGATTTTTTGGGAGAGTTTGTGATTAACAATTCGGACAAATCTTGGTGAATATGTTCGCGAAGATCCGGGAAACGGATGGAGAGATTTGAAATGCTTAAGTAGGAAAGTTTGTGATTTGTGTCGATGTAAATATGGTCAGTAGAATAGATTGGAAACGTGAATATTAAAATCGTGAGGTGAATTTGAAGCTGGAAACACATTTTGCATGGAGATATTTATCGAAATGCGAAAATTTGAATAACGGAATTAGTATATTCTTAAGTGTGAGTAAAAAGGAGACAAAATTCAATCCTTAGGTTATATATCATAATGGAAATACGCGTAGCGTAAGAGAACCGTATGAAAATTGAAATATTGATTATGGTGCAAAAAATTTTAATTTCCGTTTGTGAACTGTAATTATAATAAGAAATTGGATAAACCATGAAATGGACAAAAAAGCGAATTTTAAATGAAGCAGATAAATTGGGTTTTAAGAAATAATGGGCTGTACATTTGACATCCCATTCCATGTGGGAATTATATAAATGTTGTAACAAATGTATGAATAACACAATAATGTCACAGCAAATAAATTGCTAAAGTCTTACCAAATTATATTTGTGTTCGCGAATGTGTGCTATACTTGTAATTTTTGTCATATTACAATACGCTTATAATTTCCATCAAAACGGCAAAATATCAAACAAAATTAAAAGTAACTTACAAACTAATTTAGTATCTATTCTAACAAAAGTATCGCTCATTTTGCAAATTACCTTACTTGTTTGTAAAAAGTTGTTTTGATTTTCACAGAACAAAACTGCGCAAATCACACTAGGTTAAGAATAAGTGCAAATTGTGTCCGGCAGCCTTCATCAAGTCGATAAAATGGCAGATCCACATCACGACGAACCACCTTGAGGCCCTTTTCGAGTACTGCAAACCGAAGGATATGACGACGCCCACATTTCGCGAGAACGTGTCCAAGATCCTTACAGGCCTTATGCGAATGACACGGCAAATGGGCTCGGGAGATTGGCACTACAACCAGTTTGCTTGCAATGTCTGCGGATTTGCTCCGAAAGGCTATAGCAGGGCCCTGATGGTGGTCCACATAAGAAACAGCCATTTCGACACGGTTGCCAAGGCCCTCGGAGATCCTGAAGGGGGGCAGTCTGGAAAAACAACGGGTTTTAAGGACCTGATGCAAACAAGCTTCCCAAAACGTGAGGCCCCGCTTCGGTCGCAGAACAAGGATATTTGGACCATGTTTGGAGATTTTCAGGGGAACAGAACAAACTGCACTCATTGTGACCACGTAGTCCAGTCTTGGAACGCACTTCGTCGCCATCTCGTGATGCACCATGTCGAAAAGCTGTTTGACGACTCCAGAGGGACTTCGACCGAAAAAGAGTTTCGGGTCGCGGTTCAAAAAGTGATGAGCTCCCATCGAAAGGCGAATACTTGCCAGCTTTGCAGGAGAAAGTTCAGCGTGGAAGTCACCTGCAGCATTCACGCCCTCATGGAGCACTTCGATCGCATCTCGGCGGACATCAAGAAGTACCAAAGTAAGAAAGGTCTCCACCAACCACCGACATTGAGGAAGTGCCACAGTCTAGCGAGATCGCAAAAAGTCCATATCCACCGCGAAGGTCTCCAACACCATTTGATGAGATCGAAGTCGAGGAAGCCATATCCATGGTGGGCGGTGATGACGACCGTGACGATGAATGTGAAACTGACCCACTCATTGAGACTTGCGTGCCTCTCACAGAACAGAATACCTTCGTCGTTTCAACCGCCGACTTAGAATGTGACAAGAAGGTCGCCTCGGCTTCCACAGGCTCGTATAGGTGTCTTCACTGCCCTTCGACCGTTCCATCGGAAGACACACTGAGATCCCATTCTCTGAAGCGACACCCTGACCAGTTCTTCCAGAGTCAGCATGCCGCCAAGGCCAGTTAGATGCCGTCATTGCGCTTTCGCAAACTCGGACCAATCTTTTTGAATGCGGGCTGTGTGGAAAGCGACTGACGCAAGGAGGGAAAAGTGGACACGCCCGGATTCACAAGTTGGACAGTGGGATGGCGAAGCCGATTGTCTGCACAATCTGCCAAAAAGAATTCCGTACCGCGCAGGTATGTCATCGTCATGTCGCGAGTTCGCACACATCCTCCCTCTTCTCACACTGCATGACGCAGACACGCCACCGTGACAACTTTGATGACGAGCTGAAAGCGGTGCTCACAGAACAGATTGAGGTGAAGTCCAGGGGACCTCGGAAAACGCGCCAGTTCTCTTGCAAACTGTGCGGCTTCCAAAACTGCGGAAGAACCAATGCCACCGTGGTGCTCCACCTGAGGAAAGAGCACTTTGACACGGTGGCCACCAAACTTGGCGGAGGTTGTGAAACAAGTGAGGCTACAGAGGTGGAGGACTTTGTTGGGAGATCAGCAGAGGATCGGGTTCGACCGCTTTACGGAGGTGAAAACGGTGGCACTGAAATTAACGGGGTAAACCACTTTGTTACATGGACAAACAATGAGTCAAAGCTAGTTGGGAAAAAACGGCGAAGAAAAGCGACGGTTGGAGGTGGCAAAAGTGGTGACGTCATCAAGCGGCTGCCACCGGACATTGGTGGTGAGAAATGCAGGAACGAAGACGGACAAGCGATGGGCTTTTCTTGTGAACACTGCTCACAAGTTATGGAAACCTTTGACTTGCACCGGCTTCACCTCGTTAACTGCCACCGTCTAGAGACATTCTCAAAGTATATTGCCAAACTCACCAAGACCGAGTTGGAGCAAGCTTTTCCGGATGCAATCGCACTCTGCGTTGATAACACCGAAGTGCCTGGCGCCTGCCGAATTTGTTCATTAATGTTTCCACCTTCCACCACAACCACTGAGGTGGAGGACCACGTTCTCCTCCGCCACTTGAGTGACATGGTTAAAAATTTGAAATCTGTCCTGTCATCGCCGAGCTCATCAATCACATTCAAAAACTTGGGAGGGGGAAACGAAGAAGGTGGCGTTTTTGGAGGACAGTGCACTGCAAATAAAGTTGAAGTTCGCGTCTAAGTCGAAGAGGACGACATCCTCTGCTGGAAGCTTTAGTGCTACCAACGATTCCACTGAATTTCTCAAGTTTTTTAACCTGTCAATGATTTATTGAGCATTTATAAAATAGATGTCATTGTTACAGCCACTTCAGGGTCAGAAGTAAAAAATAAAAGTCATTCTCATTTGGTAAATTACATTTACAAGTGATTCATTTATTCCAACAACCTTTCTTAAATCAACACTTGTACATTGCTTTCAACTTCTGTTTATCCGTTTCCTGCAAGCCTCCCGCGGGACCCACAGCGCTTCCATCCTACAAAATTTTCAATTTGTAACTTTAACACAACAAAATAAATTTATAGACGAGATGAAAATGGTGAACTCACTTTTGCAGTGATTGTTGGCCGCCCATTTTTGCTAAAGTCGTTGCCATTATAGTGCATCAAGCTCCTCGTGTTGTACGGGATCCCGAAGTTGGACCACTCGTAACTAGGCAACTTGTCAAAGTTGATGCTCATGCCGTCCTGGATATTTGCCCGATGAACCGTAATGTGGTCATCCCTGTCGGTGCGGCATTGTTCGTGATGAAGTCCGAGAGCGTGAATCATTTCGTGCATGATCAAGTCAATCCGCATGCAACCCGGACTTTGAAGGGTGACAACTTGACCGCCTCCTTGTCTCCCTATGACGGAGAAGCAGCCGCTTCCTTTCTTTACATGAATGTAGTCTCCGGAAGGCTGGAATCCTTTGTTGTAAATTCCAAAGTTGACGCAAGGCAAAACTTTTTGGAGGCGGGCCAACCCGTTGTTAATGAGAGTGCGCTCGTTGTCGTCTACAAACAAAATGATTTTATTATGCGAATTATTCACACACATGTAGACATTTCAGACTTACTGTAACTCGGCTCGATATAAACATGGAAATCCTTCCAGCGGTAATGTCCTCCAATAATTCCATTTTTTGCTGGAAAAAACATCTCTTCCGTCAGGTTCGCTGTGCAGTGAGCGGTGGAGCTTTCGGTGGTGTCATTGTGAAGTAGCAACTCAATTTCATGCGCTTCAAATAAAACAATGTGGACAAAGGTTAAGTCTAAAATTCATCGCAAAAATTATTATACTGTTACGCTTACTTATTGTCGTATCTTCAGGTATCAATTCGGAAATTCCAGGTTCTTCAATACGAACATGGTATGCGTTTCCAAAGGACGCAAGTACGAGAACAAGCAACGTTGACAAGTTCCGACTCATCTCAATCGTTGTAGGATTTTCTGCCGGTGTGATTCAGTGATTACTTGTGGATTCAATGATTTACTCAATGTAGAGTACAAATGTTTATATAGGAACTCAAGTTCATGGTTGTCGAGGAACGCTTCCGTTTGAATAAGGAGGCTAATGGTCCTTTCGAGGAAAAATCGAACATTAACCGTCTTAACTGCTAACAGATCTCATTATTGAAGTAGTTGGAGGCAAGTTTGCGGCGCAAGATAATTGTCATGCATTCATGTGCGGGATTTTCAGAAATTGCATAGCGTTGGAAATCATAATTTAGTTGGCTCAGATCCGTTTCGATTTCCAAGTGCGTAATAATGTTCATTAGGCAGAATTGATCTACCTCACCAGAATCAATATTGTCCGAAGGCTCAATTATGCGGTATGGAAATGAACAGCTCTCTCAAATTGGTGTCTGCGCAAAAAAACACCGAAATGGTTCACTTATCGTTACTCGTTGAGTTGGAAAATTGTAAACCTATGCGCATAATAATTATTGAGACCTGATATCACTGAAAACCATTAGCTTGTAATAATAATTGTCAGCACCAAACCTGCTGCTGTATTGCTGATTTATTTTTAGTATATCCCAAGACAACCCAAAGTCTATATGTAATACTTAAGATTGCAAACACATTCTTCCAAAGTGTATGCAATACATACCTACATCCTATAATAGTCTTTATTGCTTTAATTCTGCAATGCCGTAAACGTGAATCACGAACTTGCTGTTTGAGGCAAAGGTGACGTCTTCCCCTTTCGAGATTTTTAGGTTTAGGGGCACTTGCATCACACTTCTTGCTGGGAATAGAGTGCATATTAATGTCTTCCGGCCATCCTTGTACACGGTGAGCTGGGCAAAGTCTACAACAGTATATTTCTGAGAATACTTTAAACCAGTTTGAAATTGGATGAGTAAAAAATTGGTTATTACCTCCACCCCTCAGATTTCCAGTTAGTGCGGCTCCCGTGATTGTAACGTCGTTTTCAAACATTGGCGTCACTCCGCTCTCATCTACTTCGATTGCTATGTAATGAAGTTAAAATTGTTAGTGCTAGCGAAATTGAAAATATAATTTCTAGCCTTTACCTTACCCCAAAAACTCATTTTGAATAGCCAGTTCCACACTAACTTCACCTTTTGCTTACTCGAAGCTTCCTTGAAAAATAACACGTAATTCTCGCCGATATATCAGCTCCTACAATGGTAAAAGGATTGATTTGTATAAAAGTGGTTATAAGTAAAACTTTGTAGTATAGGTATTTGTGTGCGCTTATTTCACAGTATTTATTACGTAGTTTCCTGCGAGGTAGAACCATTTGTTTGCTTCCTTTCTTCGATTTTTCTAAAAGTAATTAATTACATACTGTGAGTAGGTAATTTGTATCACACAGCCAATCACGATGAACATATTCGTTTCATACGTTGAAGCTTTTAGTATATAGCAACAATAACGACTTATTACGTTAAAACATCCATTCCCTTCAATTTAGGCTCAGTCGGTTAAGGCTAGACATGAACATACGCAATCGTTATTGATATCTACAATAGATGTAATAAAAAACTGTTGACGTCAAGCCGATAAAATCGATACTGCAAACTGGTTGTCTCGTCTTTGCTCATCATTGATTTTTAAAACGTTGATTTGAATTTAAACTGTTAGTTGTAAAATAATTAAACTTTAGGTGGACTACTAAT
This sequence comes from Alloscopus bannaensis, assembly GCA_027743745.1. Lineage (NCBI taxonomy): Eukaryota > Metazoa > Arthropoda > Collembola > Entomobryomorpha > Entomobryidae > Alloscopus > Alloscopus bannaensis. The sequence goes on from JAHZMW010003892.1 coordinate 10,062, forward strand.
GTAATAAAATATACAGAAGAAACATTTCAAGCGTATTTTTACTCATTTCCTGAAAAATGTGTCTAAATTTTGAATCCATTTTAATTTCTTGAGTTGTTATATATATTATTTACTTCACACTGATTTGTTAAAGAAGTAAACTGTTTGTTCAATTCATTCGACTGTGCAACTCTGTCATCGCGTACAGGGATTCAACAAAATATGTATTTTTTAAAATGACAAAAATTGTTCTATTTATGTAGACAGAATGATTTGAATTTCACCAGTTCTAACTACTATAAAAATTTGATGTAACTAAATTATTAGAAAACGTAGTTGGTTTTCATAGTTATTTTTGTTCAGTTTTGAGAAATTCTAATCTTTCTGCTGTTGAACTGTCAATTTGTGTAGATTTTAGTCATGGTCTGATTTTTGTATGACTAAACATTGGTGAGTGTGCGGAGCACGCTACTCTCATAAAATATGCATGTGTAATGAAACGTTCTCATTCTATCTCTTGAGTATTGAGCACACAGAGAATTTTAGCTGTGTGGCTTCTTGTTAGTGAATAATAAATACAGGTCATTCAAAAGTAGCTTTCATCGCCACACAGTTGTCACTTATTCACAACTTTTTATCAGTGTAGACTGATCAGTTGCCTCCATATTTCTGAACATTTGGAGCTCATCATACCGATTTTAAACGATTATCACCGGTTTTGATCCGAACCAAGCGCATATGTTGTGCATCTAACTTTTATAAATTTGAAGTCGTGCGAGACAGTGCTGGACCACTGCTTTGTACATAGAGTACCATAACTGGTCCTATGTAATTTTCAAAAATAATTTTCTCCAAAACCAGCCAACCATTGTTACCAAAATTTGTCAGAAAAGCTAGTCATAAGGAAGTATACATGTGGCGAAAATTTCATCCAAATTACTGAGTGACCTCACGATACCCTTATTGTTAGAGTGTTGTCTAGATGTACAAATATAATCTCGGGGTTGAGGCGCATTGCAATATTTTGTGAGAGTAGTCATCGACTAGTTTAAAAAATCATCACGATTGTTTTTTGTCACTTTAAAATATATGAATATAATTTATTTATATCCCAAGCTTTCAAACTGTAATTTTGATCATTTAAAGTGCAATAAGAACAAAAAGAACAGTAAATGAATTACATAAAATGTCGCAGCATAAATAATCCGCAGTTTCATAGTGTATGCCAAAAGTTTACATAGAACGCTTTTGACGTAGACGATTTGAAGAGGAGCGGTATCAGTTTTGTGTTTACCTCCATTTCTTCCTTACGGGGATGTTGCCGTCATTTGTTCGGATATACAGAGCTTTTTTAAATGTAAAACGTCAATGAAAGCTATTTAATGAAAGCAAGCAATTAAAGTTACAAATTTTTATCTGCGTATGCGATGTATGAACACCATGGTTAGAGTGGTTCCAGTTTTAACCAAGACGAGTTTCACTGTCATTGAGACAGTTCCCGCAAACTTTATCATGAAGAGGTCGACTGTATTATTATCGGGCATGTATCCATTAGTTCAGCGTCACCCAACTTGATTGACAAAATAAATGCTTATCAATCTTGGATGAAATTGTTCTGACGTAATCTATGATGCATCTTATTTGACGAATAACTGACATTATTGGATTTGCCAGACAGTCCTTGGACAGAATTGGTTTGCATCAGGTGTCTTGCGTAATATTCCCGTATATCGTCATAATCAATGAGATTTGTGGAGTTTGTACGTCAAATGTAAAGCTAAACTTTATTATAAAAGCAGTGAAACACAGGAGAAATAATCATTATTCCTTTAAAGTTGGACAAGTCTGATACTTCAAGTTCAATTTCTTACCTGTTTTGTTTTCAAAGACATTAGCTTCGCAGTAACAATCCATCATGATGTTTAAGTTGTTTGCTTTAATCCTGGCAGCATTCATTGGCTCAACCATTCAGTCCAGTAAGTGCTCGTATTTATTTTACTCAATTAAGCATTATTTATTTGTAGAAAAACTATAAAAAATAATATTATTATGTAAAGGTCTTCAGCAAGAAGGTTTGGTGCACCTTGGGACGGTAGATGGAAAAAGTTTCTTTGTGAATACAACTGCTGTGGTAATTCCGAGTCGTTTATTGGCAATATTTTTATTTTAGATTTGGCTTGAAGCGCAATACATTTGTAACTCAAACGGGCTGAGATTGGGTGGCGCAAATACTAGCGCACAAGCAGAGTTTTTGCGAAATATAAATTATGATGTTTTTTACGACTGTAAGTCCAAATTACTGCTACGATATATTAATGAATTTATTTAAAAAAAGTAATTTTAATCAAAACGTTTTGCATTTAAGATGTATGGACCGGCGGCCGAGATGCAAAGGAGATGAGACAATTATCATGGGATCACAATGGGCAGCCTATGCCAAATGAAACTTGGTCAAACGTCATGTTCATGTATCCCCCTCAAACTTGTGTTTCCGCTTTGATCGGTTCAGATCACTATATGCTGGAAGCTAGACCTTGCAGCAGCACCTACTTTGCATTATGTGAAACATTATAAAATATAGCGTGAATCGACTTATATTTTCAGCGAAATTTGTTTTAAACTTTTAAGGGATAGCTCCAAAAATTAAACGTTTTATAAACAAAAATGAATGTCCTCGTTGATTAATTCCGCGACTGCATTACAATGTTTACAAATACTTTAGTTTTATATTTCTAACCTAACCTATTGTTCGCAAGCATGGCATTTATATCACCACACCCATCCGTGTGTTTTCACTGTTTATTGTACTTTGATTACAATCCCAAATCCCTCACAGTCTTTTCAATTTATTCCAAAAATGGTCATCCATAGCTTTTACAGGCACTCCCATATCTTTGCTAACACAAGTTTTTGTTCCAATCGCATTTCGCTCTTGGATGCACTTTTTATATTCTTTGGGTACAAATCGAAGTTTTACGAAGGCATCTACGAAATATTCCGGAGTCATTAGGGGAAGCGTTAGTTTCCTCAAATGTGGGAAAACTCTCATCTCCGGATTCCATCTCAAGTACGAGTGTAGTACGAGTTGTCCAGTGTATCATTGGACCATAAAAAATTTTCAGTTCTTTCACTTTTGGGAAAAGGCGTACAATTGTGGAAACCAACTTTTGAGTTTCTGTTTCTACAACTTCGTTAAAATTTGAAGCCTGAAAAAATTGGACTTTTAAACGCATCATGTTTTTCATTGCCCCAATTTTATAGAAACAATTGAAGCCGTACTGGTCCTAATACCGAGTACCCCCAAAAATTCACAAATGTTCTGGAGTCACTCGATGAAATTAAATGCGTCAGCGATGCGACTTGGCGACCACACTTGGCGACTTTCGAGTGACCGCTCCATCACCTCGGGTGTAAGTTGTGGCAACACAAAACCCGACATTTTAATGCTTCCGAGAGAAATTCGTACAAATGCTGAAGCCTTTTGACTTGCAACGACTTCACCTCTTCAACTGCCACCGTCTGGAGACATTCTCCTAGTATATTGAAAGCCAAAGATGACGGACTCTGCTGCAAAACCGCATGCTGAGCACAGCTCTAATGTGTTTTGGAAATGAAGTTATGTTTATGGGTCATGAATCCTGCCTCACGAAATGTAACTTTTTCTAAAGAACTCAATAAAAATCATTGTTTGCGTTTAGTAAGCTAAGTATAATTTATTGATTCTATTGAATTTCGTTAAGTTTTATCACTTTCAATTGGAAACAAATACCGTATATTCGCTAATAATCGCTCCCTCTCTTTTATTGACCCCTTCCAATAATGCCCCCCTCCGAAATTCAAACTTCCGTCAAGTCCCCCCCTCCAATAATTCCCCCGGGGGTGATTATTGGAACCACTCAAAAGCGGGAAATTTTTTATTGTATAACATCAACAGATTGATTCCTCATATTTGTGTGCTGAATTCCCTACAATCATATGCATAAGGGTTCCCCAGTGGGCAATTCCCAAATTTTTGTGCATTGGGGGTTTCCTATTTGTTAGCAGACACGTTTTATACATTAATAGTGGGGATTTTTTGCAACAAATTTCATTAAGTTTGTGCATGCAAATGCGGGGAAGGCGTTTTGAACACATATATGGGGAATTTTGCGTAGATGGATTTCAGGAATTTCAGTAATCCCCCCGTCTCTAATAATCACCCCCCTCTAATAACCCCCCCCCC
>JAHZMW010003893.1:0-29279 GCA_027743745.1 Alloscopus bannaensis
TACTGAGCACGCCGCTTCCATAAGAAATACACACAGTTTCACAATTCCATTCCTTTACCATCCAAATATACAGTCTTCTCATCACACAAATTTTCTACGCGTCCGTTTTCTCTCATTCACGAGAAATAGAATACATTCGACACTCTAAATGCAACACGGAATTCAAGCTGAAGACGATATAGCTTCTACGTTCTCCCACTTTCACCGTGCAACTTCCCAACTCTTAAATTATTTATGTAGGGTTGATACTTGATACAACTGTGCCGCCATTTGATGAGTAAACTATTTTCTCAGAGAAGTGGAGAAAGCATCAGGCGAGTCAATACAATGGAATTTACAATGTGGGTTAAGAAGGCTCTGAATTGCATAGCAACAAGGCAACGAGCTTCTTCCATTTATACAAAATGCGGTTTTACCCAGAAACTCAATGATCGCGAGTTGTTATCTTTTAGAAAGGAGCATTAATTTTACGTACTTCCTTCCGAAGCCGTAAGAACAACAAAAAACAAAGCAAATAAATTCACACCTTGTGACATTTATCAGTTGTTATGAAACTAGAAGTTTTACGAGAAACGCTGTCGAACGCTATTTACTCAAACGTCTTTTGTTTAAAACCACGCAAATGATACAAAACAGCCAAGGCATTGCTCTCAGAAGCCGTGTGTATGTGTGTGTCAAAATGACAAACATCGTATTTCACGAGGGAGAGAAATGGTAGGATTGAAGATGGATGAAAACAAGGTTTCCAAACACCTCCTGCTCCTCGCTCAACATTCATTTAATTAATTTCGTGACAACAACAAGCACAAACCGCTACCAACTGCTTTTCTTGTTTATTACCTAAACGAAAGTATGCGAGACCATTGCCCTTGGCCGCAGAAAAGCGCATCACATAACGACGAGCGAGTAAAGTTTTAGCAACTTTTCTCAAGATATAGCTTGGTGAGAATGTGAAGAAAAAAATTACAAACTTTTTTATGTAAAATAATGTCACCTGTGTTTTATTTCTTTTATGGTTTCACGAAAAGATACATGTGTACTCGAAAATCTTCGCAACATTACGTTTCGCAGTGGACAAAGTAGGTAATGAGAGAAAGCAGAAAAACCTTGTTTCACTTTCCCCGACTTATTAACGACTCCCACGCAAGTCACGACTCCTTGTTCTCAGCAGACAACCAGCCATTACTAATTAAATTACCGATGTGCACAGCCTAAAATAAATGAGAACAATTTAACGACTTTGTTGTCATTAGAAAAAGTTAAGCACGTCCAGACACAATTTAATAGTTGATATGAAAATACGCTATTATTGCTGTTTTTATGCCCATGTCTGTCAACCATCAACATCAGATCTCACGCCAACTGAATTCTCACTGTCCACTGAGCAATGTTGGAAAATGTTTGTCACAACGGTAGCAGACAATGACCAAATGCTATTCGTTATAACTGAGGAAATCGACAACCCGTAAAACCTTAACGATGATAATACATCTCTTTTCTCCCATAGTTTGACGGCCGACTGTAATTTATTATTGTTGGCATCAGTGGAGTGCCGTGTGTGCATGTGTAAACCTTATTATTAACTGTAATCACTGTTTCCGATCAAGGTTACACGTTGTCCCACTTTCTCATCCGTGAGTCAGCATATCGATACTTCACGTTCCAATATTGTCGAGACAGAGTGAAACCGTCAAACCAGAGCAAGGAATCATGGGGAAAACTTTTTCAAGCAGTGTGTAAACAAATTCCATTTTTTTCTTGCTCCTGCTCCGGTTTATCCAACTTTCAACAAGTGAGTCCCTCGAGTGCCTCTTGTCGTTGCTGTCAGCCCACTTTTACTCTCGTCGTCTCTTCTACCTCTCCACAAAACATTCTCCACATCATGTTAACCACACCGGGAGCTCCCTACACTAACTCATTTCCTCGTGGTGAATTACTAAACCTTACTCGTATACATGCATACTGCAAACACTTTCTTTGAGTCGACTCACCACACACCCTTCTCTCTCTTGAAGTTGAGACAGCAAACATTGGGAAAGTAGTCAACCTTATCATGGATTACCACATCCATCACGTATACTTTCAACAAAGACTTGCAGAAAACCCTGCATCACTGTTGGTGAATCGCATTGATTTAAATACTCGTTGTAACTTAAACTTTCTGCCTTTTCGCATTGCCGTGACGATTTTGTTTCTGCTCCAAAAAGAGTCTCTTTTACTAAAACGAAATTGAGGTTAGCTACGTTATGTCTGTGTCTTTTTATGATTCCATGAAACGGAATTTTTTCACGATTGACATTGAGGACTGATGAATGTCAGTTCATTACACAATTTACATCCACTTCATTACTTGTGCGGGAATGGTGTGCATTCCTCAATAACATTGTGTGCACTCACAGAGTGACACTCAATTTGCAAAGGTAATAAATTTATAATGCGAAAGACCTGTTCTCATAAGAGGATTCTTGAGTGTCCGTCTGGCTCTTGGCCATTCCACACTACACGTCGACTATGATCGATTTAATTGTTACATTAAATCGTTAGAAAAAAGAAGGTATACGTAATGCATATGTGATGAGCTTGGTTGTACGTGGAAATAACAAAAATGTTATTGAAAACAACGAGCAGTGAAATAAAGTGACCACGCAATGAGTGATAACCCACAGCCACTACTTTTTCTCATGCTAAACCTAACATGGAAAATGGTTACATAGTTCTAGGAAGAGCTTCCGATATAAACGTGAAACCGGTGACACGTCTTAATAGTTTCGGTACGATTACGATGGCCATATACCCGTAATGATCTACTGGCTGTCAGGTTTGTACTGCGGCTTGTAGGAAATAGCAGCAATTGTGATGTGAGATGATATATTTACATTACATGCCTGTTGCCAATCTATTTGAGCTATAATATTAGTGCTTTAGTGTATGAGAGTACAACCAAGCTCTTGTGGGTAGACTATTGTTATTTAATCGGTTGCTAGCCAACATGAAACTATCGGGAAGCCATAATGTCAGCTAGAGACAGTGATCATGATAGATATTATGAGTATTGATTCATTATTTCAAGGAAAGCTGAGTATGCAATGCTTCATAAATACGCAAGCAAATTGTGCCCGCAGTCTGAATGTATTGAGCCATTCATTGTATGACACTATGCCGAAATGCTTGCAAAGAATGGAATTTGCAGTAGGCCAAAAAAACTTGAGAAAAGCGAAGAGTTGAGTTTACTTACCGGTTTGAGAGTGACCGCAAGGCTGGTCGCCGATTGAAAACCCAGAAGACAAGGGAGTTAGCCACAGTTCCAAAGATGCAAAGGAAGATTAGAAGAATCATCTGGAGAATGATGATCACCGTGTGCTCCGTATCAACCCAGATGCTCTCTCCAACTGAAAATGAAAAAAAGAAATATTTAAACTTATTTTTCTCGAGTTTTAACGATGGAAATAACCTTTGCATTTCTACTTCTTTGGGTTTGTTATCATAGAAAAGTCAAGAGTCAGCTTCACTTTCTCTCTGAACGTGTCCTTCGTGCATTTCCCTCGAGCTGAAAAACACGACGGTGAGCATGCTTTGCATGCATTGTGTGCATTTACTATTTTGACCTTTCTCAGGGCAGTAAACTGACCTCATTAAGCTTCACCACGAGACTTACCTCATTGTTCTAGGTTTGCCTTCGTACAGCCAGAACAAACAACGCATTCTAATTTCTCCTGGCACTAGCTTCCCCACATTTTGTCAAAGCATTTGAGATACAAATTGCATGATTCATTGTTATTGCAAGGAAATTTTAAGACATCATAAATTTTACTTTTAGTCCAAAATTGTATGTTCCACACAATAATCATAAAGGAAGGAGCGTGTACGTGGTTAATTTTTTATAAACGTATCAGATTTGCGTTCTAATAACTTTGTAAGAAAGATGCTTTTTCTGATGGTTATCAGTGGATAGCCCATTTTGTTTTTTTTTGTGGATGCATATTCCATCTCATCAAAAATGTCTACAGAGACAAGCTTTCAGAGAATATACACTTTTTCGTAGCCGTGATCGACTCAATCGCGCTAAATTGGGTACTCCGATGAGAAGTTAAACAAGCGTGGGAGAATGAGTGGGTCATAATCCGTGTAATTTCATTGTTGGGTGGGACATGCGACCGCGACATTCCTTGTAGAAGGGATACGGATAGTTGGGATAGTTGTGCGACTCTTAAGACTAATTACATGCAAGAGTTTATACTCAGAGATTATATTGAAGTTAAACCTGGCACAAATACAAAAAAATAACTACGTACCCAACTATACGCTTTTTAAACAACTGAAAGTTTCCAACTCTCCCGTTCTCTCTCTTTCACCACAGAGGAAAAAGAAGTGAAAGTAATGAAGATTGCTTTCACGGCTGTTATGTGTATCATGACTCAAACTTAGAGCCTAAACTGACGTCCCTTGCACTTCCTTCCATACGCACAAGGTAAGGAGCTTCGTGTGTTGACGCAAGAGAAGTTTAAGCCCGACGAAAAGAAGGAGACAGCAAAGAAGCAAAAGTTTAGCGAGCTGAAACAAGAGCTTAAACAAATATTTTGGAGAGTGACCATGAGGAGAAAAGTATGCGAGTGAAACATACACAACGAAAAAAACAACGCATCACATTAGCTTAAAAGAAAAGTAAGCTGTCCGCAATGACATACATATTGATAACATGATAAGCCTCGTGGCAGAGCCACGGAAAAAAGTAAGATAGAGAAAAGCTCTCATTAACTTTCGGCGCTCGACGTGTAAAGTATTCCGCGTACGTGTCCATGAGCGTATTTTTATTTTTTTTTGTGGGTGAAAGCTTCTCAAATGTCGTTGAAACAACAACGACGTCGCCCAAACATCACATGGTGAACATTTACTTAGTTCTAAAGTTCATGTTAGATATTGCGTGCGTCTCCAAATGTACACATGACACACTGGCACGTAAGAACGTGCTCTCATGACAAAATTGAGAGAAAAAATCTTCGTGACTTACGCACCCGGGAAATGGCTCACCCAAAACTCTACACACACACGTATGCATGTTCAGGAGATGATTGTGATACGTTGTTCAAAGTCATTTAATTGTAACGGCGGCCCTCAAGACTTTAATGCATTCTTGCCGCATCTGTTTGTTTTTCCACTTACATGTAATTCGAGAGCACACAACTTTCTCCCGTCAAAGTTTGCTGGAGAGATGTAGAGAAACTGTTTTCCATCAAACTCCTACAGCAGACAGAGAGAGAATAAGTCTAGAGGCTAAACTGTCAAAGGACAAGGAGTCACGGAGCGTGTGTAAAATGCGAGGGAATATAGTGGCGACCTTGTGAGTGCTTTCAAAGCGAGTGCTCCTATTTTCCAGTGTGACCCCTACTTTTGTTGTAGTGTCACTGAACATGGGTTTCCACTGAAGGAGAAAGTATAATAATATCGACAACAAGAAATTGTACACCAGCACAGTGTCACGACATGAAAGTGGAGGAGAAAGTGAGCATTGGTATTGATTCCAAGTTTTTCTGCGTTACTATTGACCCTCTGTGTGTGTGTGAGCTACAATTTCAACAAATGTGTGCTATCCCTAAATTTAGTTTGATAGAGAGACGCATTGAAGACTAATATAAGTGTGAGCGTGTGCTCACTTGCAGGATGTCATGTCAATTGCACACCACCAATGACATGACAGTGTGCAACGTGTACAACCACGCGGAGTGCTAATAATTTTGTACAATATGAATACGGAACAGTGTGGTCTCATATGCACTCAACCGTGTTGCCATCGGATAGAATAACATGCGTAAGAGAATTACACACATTCCGAAAGGAAAACACGACCGTCATGAGATGACCACTGGGCAATCAAATGTCATTAAAAGCAGTGTGTGCAAGTAAGTAAAGAATGTGGTGTCCCGGAATGAATGCACATAAAGGCGAAGCTGCCTGATGTATGTACAGTATCATAATTACCATTACGGTTCACTACACTACTCTGTGTGGAAATAGGCCACTGGTAATTCCTATTCCTATGTCATTTTCTTTCTAGCTACCGCTTCTCTTTTGTTTCTAGCAACTCGCTTGCGTGAAGCCATTCACTGATGTCAGCCCACCATGTCAAGGCACATACATACATTCAAGCAGAGAGAAAAACCAAGTCCAGTGTATTGTGTATATGAATGTAAAAAAAGAGAAAGATGTCTTTGGTTAATGTCGTTCTGCTTTTGGGTGAACAAAAAAATCTCAACATATTCAGAGGGCTCTTTACAACTTTTTACAAAAAAGTTTAAGTGCCGCGTTATGTGAGGTAGCGTCGGCAATTACAGTATGTTACAATATTTTCATATTTTTACGTAAATTAAGTATCTATGATAACTAATTGAATGCATTCATGCTTTCTGGGGAGAAAGTGTGTTTCGCTGTATATATATGTATTGAGCATTTGATACTCTCTATTATGTGAGCTATAAGGCAATTTGCTATGGGGAACTCTATAAGTACGCTAAACTTAATCACGGTTCCTTTTCCCCGAAAAGCATGACATTAATTTTCTGCATCTCTATGTGCCATATACGCGATGTAGATACGAGTGATATATTGCGGCAGCATCATCATCAGAGAGTTCCAGTATCAACATCATCATAACTATCGTCTCTCGTAACCCTCCGAGTGCATTCCTTGACTTGTCTAGTGGAGTAGTGGTGCCTTGTACCTAAGCCACCTTAGACTACATTGAATTTATGCCAATGAACATTTCAGTAAAAAAATCCTTGGATTATCCAGAAAGGAGGACACTTGCAAGGGCACCATTACTTACAAACAAAGATTGTCTCCATCTTTTCTCCGTATATATAGCACATCATATTGCAAAATATAAATCCAAAGAGAGAGAGAGGAGAGAAACAGCGTGGCTAGCTGGAGCAAAGTGCTTATTTTCATGTGATGTTGTGTCTTGTTTCCGTAAACCGGAGAGACCCATATTGTCAAGCCTTCTCTCTCACCAATGGCCTCAGGCCTTTCTTCACATTAGTGAAGACGAGGAAAAGTATGGTGAAAGTACGACTCGGCCAGAGTATCCTTGCCTCACAAGTGGATGATCTTCAAAGAAATAGAATCTCTCTACAATGGCATCATTTTCCCCTCAAATGGAATGGATAGTGGGTCATAATTTTATGACTTGCGTTCGAGAAAAGAGAAACGAGACCACGAGCCTTCTTCCACACTTTTTGTCCAACTATATACACGTTTCATGATGGAAACGGAAGGAGAGCAAAAATATGTCACTTGAGATACCATAAAGTTGAAAGTACGAGAGAAAACATTACATCGCAGGGCAAGATGACTTGAAAAAAAATATCTCCGTTCTTGGGCTGATGCTTTTGGTCAGATCCCTTTCCCGGACAGCTCTAAGAATAGATAGCGGATAAAATTGTCACACATGGATCAACTCAACTCTGCCTCTATTGATGGTCAGTCGGCAATGTCAGAGTGGAAAATTCACACAATGCAATCCCCACCGACATGTATAATACATGTTTGCTCACTCAGGATGAATGTACACGCCTCGGTTTGTGTATGAAGTCATGTCCCTCGCACTTACAACTCTTCGACAACGGCTTACATAATGCACTGCCCTTTTGTTCGAAGAAGGTTGTCAACAAAACAGAGCCAGAGAGTGAGAGCAAGTCGAGTTCACCAGAGTTCATACCACTGTGGCAATACGCTCCGTAATGCCATACCTATTAGAAGAGCATTTAGCCTTCTCAATCCTCCTGTTATTTCATGCTTGGAATCTGTGACGCGGCAACAAAAAAGAAAGCACCAACGTTTCCCTGAAATCAACGCGGAGAGAAAGACAAGAGGACAACGTATTGTTCATCCCACAGATTTTTTACAGGTTGCCGTTTTAGCTATGTGGGCTTTCACTCTGCTTTCTTTATTTTCTCTCATCTTTTGATTTCGGAGACAAAACAAGAGAGAGCATGTTATTTTTAAATGTTTTTAAAAAGCGCTTCTCGGAAAGTTCAAGTAGGTCCATTCCACTTTTCCACGAATTGATTTACAAGTTTCCCGTAACATGTTCAGGTCCCTGGTTTCTTTCCATGTCGTAGTGAATGGACTGCAGACTGTTGTAAGTGCATAATCAAACGACTAGTCCACATTGCTTTGAACTGGTTGCTGAGGCGGAAGTGAATCCTTCTCTATTGTGGGGATGGTGAATACAAATTAAAACTTTCCAAATGAAACACATGAGCCCATAAAAAAATAAACGCGGAGCACCAAGATTCCATAGCTGGGGAAACAGGGACAAGTTAAAGGGAGTGAAAGTGCGAAAATATTACCAAGCAAAATGAGATTTTCCACTGGGTTGGAAACAAATTAACACCACTCCACATCCAAAGTGTTTGTTGTTGTTGTGGTGTGTATGTGTGGGAGGGAGAGAAAATATTGCATCAAATTCTCAATTCACAGCTTCTTCTTATTCTCGCTTAAACTTTTTATGCAACACCTCTCCCTCTTCTTTATCTCTCCAGCTCACTGGTTCGTTATTCGGCCTTTCTTGTTGGTAAGCGCGACCTGGTGTACCCCATGCAGAGCACTTTTTCTCATTTTATACGAATTATGTTAATAATGTTACTTGATTCAGTCTATTGAGCTGTTTCAATTTATAGGTTCGCTCGTCTCATCATCAAAAACTATACGTACCTCACGACCCTGTTCCAGTTACAAGACACACGTCGTAATTGATTCCTAGAGGTAAGTTCCAAGTCGGAGGAGCAACCACACATATAGGATGATGATTCGGCTTCACCGAGTTTCAGAATAGATTTTCGAGAGTCGACGACCTGGATTGCATTGAATTAGTAAAAATGAGGAACGCGATTTTTTTTGTAGCATGCAACATTTTCAAACGTTTCAATTCGTCTGCAATAAAATCCTACAAATTGTGTAGTGCCGAGTTGTCCGTTCCAGTTTAACTCAATTGTCTTGCACTGTAGGCAGACAATTGCTGAACGACGCAATTTCCGAGTCTGTTTAACTTGAATCAATCAGAGAGAAAAAAAACTCCTGCTCCAACTTGTATTTAATGCTCCAAAACAAAATTAAACGTGAGCAATACCAATTGGGTTCAGTTGAAGCTGGAAACATCACGGCATGAGAGATACAAAAACACTTACCTACACCCTTTGGGATGGCCACGCACAATGTGCTTTATAAAATGTATTGTCAATACAATTGTATCGCCAATTACATCGGATCAACATCCGACTTTGTGCTGCAGAGAGGCTACTATTTATTTTATTGTGTTTGCTGTTGAGCTTGATGCGTAGTAGTGCCACTGAAAGGGAACCTGTTGGTTGTTCGTGAGAAGACAAAATGCCAAGCCTGGTAACGAGTGGACGTGACGTTGAAAAACGCATTCTTCCCGTGAGCCAGGAATTCGCATTCTGTTTAATCATTAAAACAGGAAGAGCAATTTGTTTTCTAGAATACTCAATGCTGACCTACTATGCTCGTGTCTGGTTCAATTTCTTCGAGTCACGTTGCCAGCATTTTGGATTTCTAAAGGAAAGAGCAGAAGGTCTGGCACGGAAACGTTTTGCTTTGCAGCTTGCAGCAGTCCAAAAAGTTGACATTTGGAACGTGTTGAATTCAGAGTCAGTTAATAATTTAACCTCTGCTGATTGGGTAAGTGTAATTTTAAAAAATGAGCATCGTATGGATAACGTAATCAAGTGTGAAAAGTATTTGCAACTATAATGAAGCCGAATAGCTTGTGTAATCCTCCTGGCGTCGATATGGTAATAATGGCTCTATGAACATGAAAAATTGCAAATGTCAAATCGAATAATGTATTATGACAACCTCAAATTGCCGATCATTACGATAAAAGCTCACATTTATCGATAAATAGAGTTTCATTTTTTGACTTCTGAAGAAAGCCGCGTGGGAAAAAACTCGAGTCCGAAGAATGCCGGTGGATAAAATCGTTCCCAGTTGTCATGTTTGACGTTTTTTTGACAAATTAAACCTGTACTTGGACATTTTTGCACATTGTATTACTCAAGGCTACATGGTCATGAGTGTTTTTTTTGTATTTTAAGCTCTTGCTTATGCTCTTGCAAATTCAACGCTACGCCTTTTTACATTGCTTAATTAAACAAATATAATCTAACTAACAGTATGGTTGGGAGTTGCACATATTCAGGAATTTAGAAATCTATATCAAGCTTCGAAGCTTCACACATTTTTGGAAATAGCTGTAACCCCTCATTATACAGTTTCAAATATTTGAACAGAATTTATTTTTCCAGACACACGATTACATAACTCGTCTGACAAGTAAGTATTGTAAGTATCATACATGTCATACTATGTGGAATATTTACCTAAGTTTTCTAATATTTGAAAAATATTTTTATACTAGTAACCCTGCATCGAACACCGATGCAAACATTAAACTATTAATAATGACCAAATGCATTTCGATGGATTTAATGGTTTGATACTGTAGCAGTTTATCAGTTCATATACGAATAAACAAATCATTTTACATCCTTCATTTTGAAATTATAACAAAATTTCTTCATTTCACATCTGTCTGGTTTAAATAATATGTCTCACGCTATCTCAAACCATAATTTGTGATTTGGAAGGTTCTAACGGTTTGTAACTGTCGCTCAACTGAACGCTTATGAACTTGACTTTGTTCGTCTGCTGTTTATTTTGAAATTTTTCCGCAAGTTTATTAATCACATGCCAGTCAACTTCTTGTGAAACAAATATTAATGCTTAACTGACATCTAAAACTACCACGGACTCGAACGGTACTACCTACATCTCTTCACTACAAAGGGTGTGGAAGTAGTTCTGCTCACAAAAAAAATTCCCGATTGCGTATTATATAAATAGATTATTTAGCAAATTTCCCTCTATTTTTTGCTAGGGCCAAATTTTCAGCCGGTTTTCTTTTAGCTAGCCTTTTTCCATCCGGTCTTTTTCACACTCGCTTCCTATTCGGTTCAGCAAGTCAGTAAAAATAGTTGTCAGACTACTATTTATACATGGACATCAACTATAAAATTACAAGAACATGACAGAATACTGCTGCTCACATTTCAAATGAATAAGAAATAAGGAGAAAAAAATGCATTTACCTGGGCAGTTATTGTATCACCACACACTTAATATTGTAACCTTTTATAAATCCATAATCGTATACAATGTCTCGATGCTAAACCTTACGTCAGCCCTCAATTTTAATGATGAGTCTCATGCAGACAGTTTTTCGCGAAGACAGCAAACTTTTTCAAGTTGAGAACCCGCTGCTTACAGCGAAAAATGTATCACATCCAAATATTACGTACATGCTTACATCCGTTGTGTTGTGCAACGGTTTTGACTTTCCCTTCTCACGAACCACCTCCGAGGGAGTCTTCCTTTTAGAGTTGTTAGTAGGAAATGGGAAAATCTCCATCCGAAATCTCCAGAACACACACACAACAATCGATAAGATGAGCGTACGTGTAAGTTTCGAACTACAACGACTACATGTACCACTAGACGATTATTAAAGACGAAAAGTAGACAAAAAAAGACGGGACTACGTAACAGGGAGAAATGAGCTAGAGTAATGTGATCCCTCGTATTCTTCTCGAGTAATGAGGACAAAGATAATATTGTATATAATAGTCAGGATTTTGTTTTACAGCATATCGCGAGCATCTCTGCCTTTGCTAGAGTCAGCAAAAGCATAACCATCTTGATTAGTCTCCCTTTTTTGCTGGTTAGTCAAAAATGCAAATTACGAAAAATCAGACAATTGCCAGCTACGTACATAGTTATTTAGGGTTAAACAAAACATAACACCACACCGCACTCAACTCTCTGACTCAAGTGCCTCAACAGAAGGAAGAGTAAAAGCAAAAGCCTTGTTCAATATTATTATGCTCTTGTCAAGTGGGCAGCAGTCACAGAAGTAAAAGAGTTTCCTTCTTTTCACAGTTTGCATCCTCTTCTCAAGCAGCGACCAATTTGAGTTGACAATGTACTTCGGAAGTGTGTGCAATTTTCAGCAAGTATAACGTTGTGGAAATAATAATAATCTTGTGCTTCCCCATGCCAATGACTCCTCGCAATGCGTGCTAGCTCCTTTTGCGCGGGAGTAAATCCCAAAATTTCTCTTTCCTCCATTATATGTACGCTTTACTCGGCAGAAAAAAATGAAGGAAGTACTTTTCCAGCTGTAATGTACATTATTTACTTCTACGGCAATCCGAATTTTCATGCGATGATAGCCAACTAAATGAGAATATTCACCTTTGATACTTGAGGAAAGAAGAGTGAAAGAATTATTCTTACTTCTTTCCCTTGCAACTTTCTCTTAGTCCTGGAGACGACGACGATGACACGCCACCTTTCATAATATCACATGTAGTTATATTTTGCTTGTCTTCTCTCATGACTTTCTCTCAAGCGTACATCTACATACTTCCAAATGAAAAGGTTGGTGTTGTGCTGCTCTACTACCTGTTGTAAACTGTATTTACGAGGAAGACATTGTACAAGCTGGCAGAAAAAAGAGACATGATAATCATCCTTGTATATGAAACGAAACATTTTCAATGTTGTTTTCTGACGTTATACATGTGCCATGGTAATGAGCCGAAACAAATTGAGTATACATCCCATCCACTCCTACTCTAACGGTACACAACCGCCCAGACACATACGATCCATATAATCTTTCACTTTCTCCCTAGCTCTTTCACTCTCTCTCTCTCTCTCTCTCTCTTCCTCATGCATCAAAAGTCCACATGACTCTTGCCCCATCAACTTATCATGATAGTGTATATATACTTCTATGAGCCATAGTAAACATCCGTTTGAAGATTATCAATTTCAGCTCAGACTTCACGTTGAAGTGATACTCTCTGCGATATGTTTGTCCTCTTTTTTAGAGAGAGAAAAATATGAAAGGAGCTCATTCTTTTGTCTTTAACCAGGAGCATATAGTTATTTTTTGAGTGTTCAGTACAACAACGACGCACAGAGACAAGGTCCTTGTGCACGATGAGAAGTACATGAATTTAATGGAAACCACTACTCCACCGTATTCTTTATCGTGAGAAACAGAATATTAAAGATGACTACATACTTCTAGCTCTCTACATGGTTGTTACAAATCCCATTTTTTCAACCAGATAAAAAATGTTTTCCCAAATGTTTTCGCATTGTACTATATCATATACGTTTGTATATGTGTGCAGATGGCCACGACGGGTTTGGGTAAAAAACTAGCGCGTGTCTCATGTTCATCCTTTTACGTAGTTTATATTATTTTACATTGGGATATTTGTTGGTATGGAATTTGATTCCTGTTGGGATGCCTCGGTCCATCTAACATCCACCACACTGGAGCAATGTACACCCAAGGTCTGCTTCTTGTGACGTCTTGGCTAAGCTGAATCGCACATTAATTTTTGAGACACATGGTGGAACTGGGTCATCCACCAAATTTAACGGAGACAGTGTTTGTGTGAGTTAGTAGGAAGGGAAGGAGAAGAAAAAACAAATTTACGAGATGAGTGTATATATAAACAGGACGATCATTTAAAAGTCAACAAAAATGCGTATCCTTTTATATCTTCATATCCACTTCCGAGACAGCAAAGACGTACCTTGTTAGGCAGCATTCATTTTTTGACATTTTCACTTCATCACAAAATAATTTGTTTCGCCAAAGGATATGAACCGAAGGAAATGTGTAGAAGGTACATCACGTACCAAATCTACACCTGTACCTATCTCACTCTTTAATGCACCTACACACCACTTTGATCAAGATAACATGGAAGTTTTGTGAGCCTCTGAAGATGATAAGAGATAATAAGAGGAATAACAAGTCGGCATTGTACAGATACGCATACACTGAGATGGAAGACGACGTCAACCGTTTCCTCTGCTTCATCATTACGGCCGCCACTCTCTAATAAAATCTATTCATCAGCTGAACACAGTTTTCACAAATTTCAGCTCATGTTCTCTCTTCATTGTTCCTTTTCTGTGTGTAGTAAAGGGGTCTTCATTCCGGAGTAAACTACGTCGTGACATATTTCTATGGTGTTTTTCTCCTATAAAGCATCTCTTCATAGCACACAGCGGCAAGGATGTGATCAGTGTGAAAGCAGACTGCACATGAAAGGCTGAGCACACTGGATCTTAAAAGCCGAAAAAAATTTCTACCTGTTTTTTTCTGTGCTAGATTCCAATGAAAAGGATATACCTGTTCTGAAGTGAAAAGGGATTGTTTTCCATGCGCTCAATTCAAAGTTAGGAGAGCGCTCATATATAGAATTACTCCGAATTGAAATTAATTCTATAGTAAATAAGTGATTTCTAAACAGCAGGCTACGAAAAATAAGGAAAACTCGCAGAGGATGATCTGGCATGTATGGATTTTACAATATGTATTTTGTCTTGGAAAGAAGACAAATCACGCAAGTTTTTACGCTCATGAACGCGGGTTTTACACAGCATTTCCGTTGAACACACTCTACAACGAGCGTGCGTAAATGCATACTTTCTCCATTCTGGAGTAGTTGGCAAATGAAGAGGTAGAACTTTAACATTCAAACCTTACTCTGCACAGTACTCTCTTTTTGTCCGCAAACAATTTTCGCAAAGGAAGTTGCTCACGTTTACAGTTTACTTTTGAACGCTCCACACAGCTATCCTGTTTTTGACTCAATGTGATGGAGTAAGAACAACAGCTCACAGCAAATAACAACATGAGTTTTGCAAAAAAAAAAGAATCTTCAACAACAACACGCCAGCAGTCGTAGTAACCATATCCAAGCTGGTGTGAATAATGTAAAGTTTGTACAACTTGTGATGGCCTGTTTACTATCTCGTATGTCAGTCAATGTGCATAAAACGGAGGAGAAAGTTTTCTTAATAAATCTACACGACTCATATACATACGACTCGTGTCCCCTAATTGGGTTTTATGAAGGAAGCAAACTATCAGGGTAATTTGAACACTTTAAAATCTCCATTTACACATCATTCCTTTGTATCCTACACATTTTACAAGTTGAGCAGAGAAGTTCAACAGACTCCACACAATTCCGTGTATTTCTCACTTTTCTCAACGTTTCCTTCCTTCTCTGGATTTGCTGTTGCCACGCCTCGTAATCAAAACCATTCGTATTCCATAATCTTCACGAGGCGTACACACATGAGTGTCTGTCTGCTCTAGAAAATCCGTAGACTTAAAAGACAGATATAACTTTCTCATGAGACGTTACTCACATCAAGGGGAAGAGTGAGCATTAAATGGCATCTAACAATAATGTATGCATCATATTACGGTTGTGTACCACATTGTTTTAACCCATCTTCAAATATCTTTATTTGTGTATAAAGATATGAAACTCGAGTCACGATCACTGTCTTATGGGACAAGGAGAAAGAAAACAGAAAAACCATATTCTTTTAAGAGTAGCACTTTCCACTGAGGAATGTGTATACAAAGCACACACACATGAAGACGTGTAGAAAACTGAAGAAAGCAATGTTTGTGTTATTGACCTCTCACTCATTCACTCTCCTATCTCTTGTTGTAAATATATGTATATCGTCTCCTACGAAAGAGTCATGTAGTGACTCGCTGTCTTTCTTTTCGAAGAAAAAAACCTCTTAATACGTGTGTGTGCCTAATGTACACACACACATGTTCGAAATACTTTTTTCCTGTTGACTTTTTCCAGCTCACTCACTCACTCCTTTCCTGACGTGTAGTTGGGCTTACAAAAACCATCAGTATGCAACATGTAATCACGAACCAAGGTATGAGTTCGACTTGAGGAGCATTTCGATGTGTACAGAGGTAAATAATAATATGTCTACATGTAGAGTGTGAAAAGACGGTTCTTCAAGAATTCGTCGTTGTCCTCCTCGTCTCCTCTACACAATCGACACTCTTGGTCTTGCAAATATGAATACTTGGCGAATCATGTAGGAAAAGAGAAAGAAGCGGAAGATCAGAGAATAAGAAAGACGTTTTCCTCTCTCTCTCTCTCTCTCTTTATTCTCCGTCTTCCGTCTCTTTTTTTCTCATTCTCTCACTCTCTCGGTGAGCTAACATCATTAGATCGCACATCCTACATTGCTTTCTCCCATTATCCAACGACTCTGTACAATGTGCTCAGCCACGTTAATGGATATATGGGAGCACTGAGTAAATGTGATATATGAATATGTGCGGGGAAGCTGCTACTTTACTCCTTATAATACGGAGAAAATGAGGGTCGGAAGTGGAGAAAATATTGTGTACGCATATAGATCTTCCTATCAAAACTTTCCGACCCGCTGATGATCCCCTGGATCTGTACAAAAGGATAAAAAGAGAATATTTTGATGAAGATGTTGTGGAAAGAAAAACAATCTGACTCTCAAGTCGCGACTTGCTCGCATTTCATCGTGGAAAACACGGGGAGATGGGGCAAGTTGAGAATCTCCCGTCATCGCCTTTTTCCTTTCTTTTTTGAGCTTTTCTATTTTTATATTCCTGATTTCCCTCCTACTCAATCCAGCCCCGCACACTTTGACAATAACTTTTGGAAGGCATATCAGCAACGTCACGACATCTAAGACTGGGCTCAACTGATGAAGTTGTTTGAATGAAGGGGGACATTTCGCCAAAAGTTGATCAAAAAGAAAAGTGCTGACGATGAGTTACACATGTGGAAGCCGCATAATACCCAAGGAAAGGTAGAATGACAATGTAATATTGCTACGAAACTAACTTCTGAATAAAGAGTCACATTGGGTTGAGAGTGGTAAAGAAAATACGTACATTTTTGCTCCTTTTTTGTGGAACGGTTAGCGACTCTTCTCGTTTGTAAGAAGATGTGAGAAAGTCACTTGGTCACATTTCCTAGAAAGACACAGAGTCGCTCAAATATTGGAAAACTACAGAGGGGAAAGCAACCTAAACACTGTAATTTTCGGATATCGTACCGCTCACAATACCACACGTTCGGCATTGAATAGGAAAGAGAAAATTATTTCAGCAAAGTTTTTTTTTCTTTGGAAAACTCTCCATGTGTACATATGTATATGGAATAGTTAAGTTAGAACTCTCATGGAGTATAATAAAGTATTGTATTGGGGAGAGAGTAAGCCCCTTGTGAATTTTCATTCACGAAATATGCGATTTTTTACAGACTTCATATTTTCATGAAATACGGTGCGAATGTGACTCGTTGGATGTTGATGGGACTAAGTAAATGCACAAGTAAGAGAACAAGACATTTACACCTACGACATGCGACAACGTAACGAAGACATATTCAGAAAATTTTTCCGTCAAAAAATAAGGTTTACAACAAAGGTGCATATTCTGTATTCCACTGACAGTTCGATTAGATATGCTTGTATAGCTCAGTTTCTAATTTGGTTTGAGGCCTTCGTGCTCGCTGCTCTATACTCTGAGGGAATTTCGATTAAAGTGTGGAGATGCCAGCAAGGACAGATATTTTGGCTTTTGAGGAAGTCTTGACATTACACTGTTTGTTGACAGTTCGTTGAACTATGTGTGTACCAAACTGGTGTAATCCCGGTATATTATTATAACCGTAACCCTTTCCACCCAGAGTCAGTCCCTCGATCACAAACAAATCCCAGTGATTTCTCTGTTTCTTTCAAGGAACTACATTCAACTTGCCCTAAAAATCAGGAAATCAGAACTTGTAAATGTATGCGTAAACGTCGTTGGTGGTTGGGAATCATCTCGCTCCTTCAAACCGTAATGTATGTAGAGTAGATGCAATTCATTTTCATGTCTTCCCATGAGAGTGATGAGCGGAGACCTGAAAACTGGAGTGAGTCCAGGTGTTGGAAAGGCAAGGAAAATAGCACACAAGTGAGCCACTCCACCCAGTCGTTTCTGTCACACTTGTGTCAACCACTGACTGACGATAAGATGACTTTGTTCATTTCATGCAGACTCGTTAGCAGCAATACCAAACTCATCATCCAGTGAATCAAACCGCTGCCTCAAGTTCTATCTAAAGAAATCGACGTAGCACGGAAAAGCAGGGAGTCAAGGCAGACTATTTTTGTTGGGAAAAGTCAATTTGGGCGATTTTCGTATTTTCTCCAAGTTTGTCTTTTACACACAAAGAAGCCACACTACTTCAACGTTACCATGGCGTGTATTATGTTTAACCACTTCCTCGCTCGTGAATGCAGCCGAAAAGCGGAATTCAGGGAAATCCATTTCCACCACGGATCAGTGGAGGAGGACCCCGCGTAAAAAACAAAGTCATCATTAGTGTTTCCATTATTCATCAAATAATTATTGTACTCCCCGTCACAAGAGTTATGCTATAAACAGTCTCTCGCCCGCTTTTCTACGTGACCATGTTTTCCTTCACAAAGTCAAATTTACACCGTCTGTGGGCGAGGTTAGAGGATGTTCTTCCTCGAGTATATGACCTCATATCAACAGTGTCAGTCATCTGAGAATGTGACAGTTGGGAAATGACAAGAACGCTTTACCGCGCACACAAAAAAGCAAAGTCCAGAGGAGGAAAGAAATCCTCCATGTTTATGCACGTCTCCGGTATCTCTCTAAGGTCCTTGACACTAAGTAAGAAATGTGCGACTAGCTTTTTTACATGGATGTATCAAGGAGAGAGAGAGGGAAAAGATTTCGGAAGCTATTATCCCATGTGTCAAGAAAAATTTTCTGTTCATTGAGTTGACAACGACAGGACGGGATTGAGGAAGAGTAAAACATCAGGGAGAGGTTTTGGAACACAAGCCACACAACAGATGCGCGCTATCGAGTAGACAACAAAGCGACGATGTACATCCTATGAAGCGTAAAGCGTGCAACACCCTGAATTACGTAATTGCTTGGGTTGAGAGAGGGAGTCTGTATATCTGTGTTTTCCTTCTTGATGCTTCTGTTTTAAGAAGGGAGGAAAATGTTGATGTTTTCCCCGTACGTAACACCTACGGCGCAGGATGTGTACAGGAGTAAGAAAAGAGCAACAGGAAGCATTTGAGTTCACCCACATAAATTGTAGAGTCCAAGAGAAAGGCTGGGAAGCAGCAAGGGAGGAACGTCGCACAAAAAACACGACGTTCTGGACAAATGAATATTTTAGAGAGAGAAAGCTGAGGTTGTACATTTTTTGCGTTCCACATCGACCCACAAGATAGACGAATATCTTCATGAATACCTCTAAAAGTATAATTCGCATATCCATTTTTGATGGGCCTATATCGTCTCCTGGGTGAAAGCTGGGAACACGTCAAGAACGCTTTTACGATTCAACGATGCATTTTTGTAACTGGAAACTGCGTTGATCTCCGCAACGAAACGGTGCCAGACCGTGTTTCATGGGGTTGCAAGTTTAATAATGCTTCGACAAACTCGCACTCTCTGAACAAATCTTTGGGTGATGCGACACACAACTCGGAAGTGGTGATGAGAGATTTGACGTAGTTTCAGCGAGCCAGAAACGGCCCATTATTTTATGCTCCTCGATGCTCGAGTAAAGTTAAACTTGGGGAGATTACTAGTACTCGTGTGGAGAGACACGGAGATTACATGGATGGGTGAAAACAGCGTTTCTGCTCAAGTTGAAGAAAATTTAATTACACATAATAAATTGCAAAGTAACGGCACGTGGGCCACTACTGCGCTACAAACAAGGGTGACTCGCACACAGCGGTGCGCAACAAATCCGGTGTTGACAATATAAATTCTTTTCGTCATCACAATAATATTGGAGAGCGTCTCTGGCGTTTGAATGCCTGGACGAGACGACGTGGTTTATGTTTTTGATTAGTTCCCCCAACCAGCCTTTGTCCGTGTGAAATTGATTTCCAAGGAGAAACAACAAAATTCAATATTTCCTCCATTTTCTCCACTACAATTTATTACCTCCTTCATACTTTGACCTTTCAGGGAGACGTCAGATTGGAGAGAGTTAATGCAACATCCAATACTTTGTCATCATTGAAATGATTGCGTGGAGTATATGTACTATTAATCCAAGGTTTTTTTAAAAGGTGGACAAGACAGGTATTAACGACACGTGTGTACAAGGTGAATCGCAGGTTTTATCTCATATTATCACAATTTTATACGACGCGTGTTCGCATTGAGGAAGGTGGTGCGAGTTACAAGGATTAAGTTTGTATTCCAAAACGACATTAGAGCCATGTAGCATCCATGAAATATAAAGCATGGCTAATTCATAAAATAGCGTAATACCACTCTGAGGAGTGTTTAAAAGGTTGGTAGGAAGGACGATTTTCGATAAAAACAAGCACACCGAATATGATCTAGCATAGCTTCCATCGTATTAATTGAATATACACGCAAAGAGGAAGCACCGTCCAAGTGTCGTCTCCCTCTTAAACCAGGTATTCGATTCGCTCCGGTGCTAGACAAGGTATAATACATTTATGTCACCAAACAAGGGCAATTCTTGGATAAACTAACCGTATACCTAGTACAATCCCTGTGTGCAAGGAAAATGTAAGGCTAGAGGCTATCTTTTGATAAGGTTTCAATCAGTTTCCCATAAAATAGGCTAGTTCCTAATTTGACTCCATAACTTCTTCACCCTCGAGTACAAAAAAAAATGATGTATGTGTGTCAGTAGATGACGGTATGACATGTCGTGTGTGAAACCGATGACAACCTCTGCAATGTCTGACTAGTATATTTGCTGGTTGTTCGATAATTCAAGTCAAGAGGAAATAGCATGTCTATAAATATCACAACTATTCGTGACTGCAATGGTACACGACTTCCAGGGGTTGATAACACGGGGTAAAGTCGTTCACTGACTTTTTTCTTGAGTATCATTCCGAGTGAGGAAAGCACTGAGAAAAACGAATGAGCAGTCATGCATGACTTAAGCATCGCACTGGAAAAGTAAGTCGAAAGAGAGAAATAAGGGCACGACAAGATCGCTTATAAAATCTGAAGATTTGCAAAAAACTCTGCAGGAGTTTCGCTGGCACAGGCGGAAAAGCAGGAAAAAAAACCATTACCACTGTTTTGCAAGGTATTATTGGTAGGCAACTTGTGAAGAAAATTGACTTTTACCTAGAGCAAACTATCAAGAACTGTTACGCTCTAGTTGGGAACAGACATTACGATGGGCTAATCTGGGATATGATACTGCCGACTTCCATAATTAAAGGTTCTTCAAACGATCACATGACACCTGTGCTCCACATTTCTCTCATGTTTTCGCTATAATTAATCGAAGGTTTGGTGAATCACTTGAAAATTTTAAGAACGAAATAAGTTAAGTCTTTGATTAGTTAAATCATTGGGAGGTCGGTGGAGTGTATTTAACCTCTTAGTGAGTTCATCTGTGTTGAACGGACGCGTGACGCAAGTGGTGGAAAGGTGAGGCTTGGATGAGGATTTCATCATATTTGAGAGCATCCAATATTTAATGATCTCGTATTTTGTGAGCAGGTTCTGATTACACCTCCATTTCTCATCGATGTGAAAAGGCGGAATTTGTCCTTCAGGAATTTGGCATAAGGTGCCGTTCGTCGTACACAATAATCGATTTCGACGAGTTTCACCTAGTCTCTTGTTGTTGGTGGGATTTTACTCAAAAGTTGTTGAATGCATGTGAATGCTCCTCTCAAAAACTCTCGGATTCTCGGAATGTGGAAAATGCGATAGAAAATTGGATTTGGTGAGGAGTACGTGTGTGCATGTACGAGTGGCACCGCTAAAAGTACGGATAATAGAGGTATGAACAAATGAGCACAAATAAATGCAGGTATTCATTCAACATGTGTACTTCACCAAAATTGGATGACGTGAATGAGGAATCCTCGTATACAAAACGGAGGAGAGAGTAGGTCAGCATTCAGCAAACTGGGGAAAGAGGAAAAGTTGGTTGTGTCTTGTGTGGATGCAGGAGCGTTTTTGCTTATTTCGAATGAAAGGATGATGATATTATTAAATCTCATACAGTGACAGAAAGCAAGGGAAAACAGTGTTTACCTTTCATAGAAACATGCACATGAAGCCACACATCCATATTACATATCTTTGCTTGTGTGTGCCAGTGGTTTTCTCTGGTACGGAACTTTTCCCGTGAAAATAGTCCACCTGACAGCAGACCGTTTGTTTTGAGAGGGCTTGCAATTTGCATACGCGGTGAATAATGGAGAACACCATTTCCAACTCGAATATGGAATCATTTAGCATAGCTTGAAATTAAAATCACTTGTGCTCTCTGTCCACATAACCTCCCACAATATTGTGTGCTCTTGCTCATATTTTCATGAGTTGACTCATTCCTTCTCTCTCTGATATGAGAGGACAAAAGTGTGCCCAACTGTCCTATACAAATCCACAGTTCACGTTTGCAATTGGTTTGGTCCTCACAAAGGCGCAACGTGAATTTTTCATTGGAATGTCTCTTTCATTTCCCATTGTTCACCTGGAAAATTTCCTTGTTGGTGATATAACGTCCTAGCATGCAATGTTGAAAAAAGCCTTAATAATAGTGTTCCATTGCTGTCGAAAGTTGAGAAATCGAGTTCATGTACACATTACGTGGCTTTGGTGTCTTTCTAGTGCTACTGAGAAGGATGAAGGATTCATGGAGGCAAATGTGGTGACTGGTGCGGTGGTAGTGATGATATTGGGTAGCAAAGGCAGTACCAGCACACCAAATATGATGCTAATGATGATGCTGGTAGCCTGACAGTTTTATGCATTAGTGAATAATTTAGATTTAAATCAACTCCTCGGCTTCCGCTGGAATAAAGTTCTATTTTTAAAGTGGCGTCCAATCCGGGTGTCGTGCTTTTGGGTTAAAAGTGGCCTTCTTGACATCTGGCAACACATTATTATCGCAATAACGTCATTCGTGTGGGCAGAGAAGGTGCAGTCATAACGACTTGCTTCACACACAAAGCGGTACAGAGAAAGATGTGTTCCACGAAAAAAGAGAGTTGTTCCTCTTTATTTTGAGAAGCAGGTAAGTGCTTTCTGATTAGTGCCATTATGTCATGAAATGAAAAAGTGGCTTAGGCGCCGACGTAGGACGTGGGTCCAGCGGAGAACTTGACGAAATATATACAAGTTGAAAGTCTGTGAAGATTGTATTTTAATAAATGTACTTTCTTCAATTTCGATGAACTACATTAAGAAACATAATAATACTGGCACACCTTCATAAATAATCTATTTTAGGTGCTTTTGGATAACCATACATTTCTCTATTTACAAAATGGATAATCGCCGTACGTTTCTTAACGGTTTGAAAATTGGAAATAGGTATACATAGTTCATAGTTCGTACTACCAGGGGGCGATTGTCAATTTTGCCTTCATTCAGTTTTTTAATGCAACAATTGTACAGCCTTTTCGAAAGACTTTCCGCTAGTGTGTGATATGATGTTAGATTCCAGAAGGTTGACTCTGGGCTCACGAGGTTCAGAAACATGTATCTCCGTTAGAGTGCTTTATGTGTACACAAGGTAAACTGGAAAAAGAGCGAGATTAAGGAGACAGGTTTCCTTTCGGTCTTTTTGAGTCTCCGTGTTTCCCTCGTGTCAAGTTCGAAAAAGAGGCTCGCTTCCCTTTTATGCAATTTAGCTCCGGGAGAGTGTCTAATATTTAGATTTATTAGCGTAGATTGTCAGGTCAAGTTCGCTTAAATTTTGGTGAGAACATACAAGGTTAGGATTATTCCAAGCAAGTCACACATGTTTCCGACGGTTACGTATTGCTGAAGCCATAGTCATGAAAAGTTAATTAAATGCGAATCTCAAGAAAACCGGGGAACCTTAAGTGCCATATTCTTGGAACAACAGGCTTGGCAATGCTGATTTTTAAAATCCTTTGTACATTTTCACCGCATAGAACTTCTGTACTCAGTTCTGTAGTTCGGTAGGTGGGACGTTTGAAAGTTAGACTCCAGTAATTATAAGAGTCTTAAACTATGCTAGCACTAAAATAAGTTTGGATGGCTTTCCTTGAAAATATGTTTTGCTGAATATAAAAATATCGAATTCTATCCTGATACAGAGTCTGTGGATTAGGAATTACGACAGGTTAGCCGAAGGTTTAGAAATGCTTATTACCCTTCATATCCTACTGTATCAGGTTACGTAGTTACATCATGTTTACATGTTTCTCAACTTCATGGAATATGGCGCAACTACAAATTCTTTACGGGAAGAACGGATGAGTGGCACAGGATGCTGGTTGAATTTCTTGTATTTCTCCAACGTACTTGTTCTAGGTCCATGGAGAAAGTTGATGTCTGCTTCTTGCATCGAAGTATTACGTACGGCTGTTTGTGTACTGTAAACAATTGCGTGAAGGGCGTAAAGCGAGAATTTTTCAGGAGAGACTGACTATTTGAAGAGAAAGGGTGAAGCTCGTCTCCCGGTTTAACTTCACAACAGCCTCAAGGCAATTCAATCATAATATGGAATGGGCTGCGTGAAAGATGATAGGATATTTGCGACAAGAATGTGGATGGCTTTACCATTTCCAACAGACACTGACGGATATCTCGAGAGAGTGAGAGCATTCCACCTTCAAGCCATCGGCTATGTAATGAGAAGATGTGGATTGCGATTTAAACCGCTCGTATATATATACACACACAGTACAAAGCAAACAGGAGTTTTTCTTACCGCAAGCAATAAAAGCAAAGTCGAGCTTACACACAAGGCATTTCTCAAAGTCAAAGTTGCAAGTAAAATACACGGAAGACTATATATCGTTCAATTGGCAAATCAATTTTCCATAGGCACTCCTCTGTATGGTAGTGTGCACGTGAACAAAATATAACATTGTTTAACAAGGAGTTTAAGCCGCCGTCCTGAACGGGAATACGATTCGTATTATACGAACTGGAGGAAAGTAAGAGAAGAAGTTAAAAATCAAAGGGTGGCAAACGCGGATCCGTCGCCGTAACGACGGTCGCAATGCAAATGCAGCATTTGAGATGGATATCACTACAAACTGTGAAAATATCTAGTTCCTGTATACCTCTGCATTTTGTAAACCGTTTCGTAATAAGCCATTCCCGTGTCTGTGCCTAACTCTTCACAAAAACTTGAGGATGAAACAAAATAGTATGGCAATTCCAGTGCAGAAATGATTAGCATCAAGCCCTCTCATTTCACTCCACCTAACTCCAAGTGAATTAATAAAGTGTGCATTGCCAGTCATGTAACTCGGCGGTGTGGGAAGCTATCAACGAGCGAAAGTCCATCAATTAATTACTTACTTTGAGCAGAGTATTTTATGTTTACAATAAGCTGAAGGCTAGAGGGAGGTATATGTAATAGGAAAGCTGGAACTAAACGCTCTGTAATGAACTAGATTCATTACAGAGCTTCCTTGTGAGCTGTACGTCTTTTCATAAAGCTCCGCAGGAATATTTATTAGTATTTTTTAGAATTTAAACTAGACACGTTATAACCAACATATTTTTAAGTGTCACACATCATTACGTTCGCAGTAAACTGTAGTTCATTTTAATAACAACAGCCAACCTGAATGGTTGTAGTTTAAGTAGTAACTGCAATTTTTAATTTCTCTGTGCTCAACATCATCATCACAAAACTCTCGAGTCCGCGAAACAAGCCGCTTCTTTCTTTCTAACATCAGAAGGATGCCCTGAATAGACATAGAAGGGATACAACCCGCTGATGTCCTTGGTGAATACAGTATATATGCTGTGGGGGTTATGCCGGAGTAAGAAGGCCAAACTGACCTCTTGACACAGCATTTGACTGTTAAAGCCCAATTTAAGGCAAGTAATATACCTAGATATTTCAAGTACTCACCAAAAATGCCTATCAACCCGTGGCAAAAAGATGATAATTGTGACTCTATCACTGTATTTTGCCGAGTCTGTTCTTCACGGATTATCCTGGAAGGACCTAAGAAATCCAAATGTCATCTCTACAAATGTCACGCCTGCAGAGCCATCATCCACAGAAAATGTTTGCCGTCCATCAGCAATTCCGACTTTGCTCGTCAAAGAGAATCGTGGACATGCATTACTTGTACTACTCAACCTACAGATCCCACAAACTTGACGGCATCTCATGAGACAGCGCCCTCCTCCATCTCAACACTAATCAACGAAAATTTCTTCGACTCCACGCAGAACCATCCTACGGAACAGACCAACCTCGTCGATGAAAAGGAGTGTCATGATTCATACAATTGCCAACTACCGAAAGGTTTGAAATTTATTCATGTTAACATTAATGGTCTTCGATCAAAGTTCGAGGAGGTCTACGAATTTCTTGGTAACGAGAAAAATATTCTTTGTATGGTAATTACTGAAACTAAATTTAATGAGGCAAGGGACACTACGTTAGATTATGATATTCCAAATTACTTTATATGTAGATACGATAGATTACTTAAACAAGGCGGAGGCACTGCAATGTATATACACTCATCAGCCACGTTTACAGATATAGAACTCTCAGTATCGCCTCCACAATTTGTCGAATGCCACGCTGTATGTATAAAAAAGCATGGTTTTGCTAAAACTATTGTATGTAGCCTCTATGTCCCACCGTATTCGGTTAACGATAGCTTTTTTGTCTTTTTTACAACGCTTTGCGCACAACTCAGGAAATACGATTGTCGACTAATATTGTTAGGAGATTTTAATATAAATCTACTCGAGTTCAGTACTAACTCTCGTAAACTGTTTAAGATAGCGAGCGAATTCGACTTGTACCAAATGATTAGCTCTCCCACTAGACCCGTAACTGTGAAAGCACAGCGTGGTAATGAATTTGTATTAAAAACCACTTCTACATTATTAGACCACATATACACAAACGATCGTAGCAGGTTTAGCAGTGGTACATTGAAATTCGCTGGATCAGATCACTTGCTTACATACATTACCTCCAACGTGTGTAAGGTTAAGTGTGAATCTAGCATGATTTCTTATCGCTCGTTTAAAGATTTTGACATTGAGAATTTTAAAGAGAGAATTACGAATACAGATTGGGCGAGCTTGTTAGCTACCCAAAATATCGATTGGAATTTTACAGTTTTTGAAAAGCAAATTGTCGCGTATCTTGATGAGAAGGCACCGGTACGTAACAGAATGATTAAGGCTGACAATAAGCCATGGTATAACAGTGAAATACGAGATTTGATTTCACAGCGCAATAGTACTAATAATTCTAGTCTGTACAAAAAGCTACGCAATCTAGTGACACACAAAGTACGGTCATATAAAAACAGCTTTGCACAATCCAAACTTAAGAGCCTGAAGGACTCCACCTCAATCTGGGAATGTTTTAATGTTCTGACTAATTATAGACGTAAGAAATCTCCTCCTATTAGCAAGTTAGTGATTGGTAATGATATACTGGATAACCCTGAAGAAATCGCATCACGATTTGCTAACCAGTTTATTATAAGTTCTGCGGAGAGTGAAGTCATGTCCATGTTACCCAGTATCACTGAATATGAGCGTGACTTTGTTCAACAGAATGCGAAGTATGAGGTCCCGCCAGTCACACACTCAGAGATTCTAAAAGCAATTCGTAGTGTAAAAAAGAGTAAATGTGATAATACTAGTATACCAAAACGTATTTTTAAATCCTGTGCAGAACAACTAGTGTTCCCACTGATTACTCTTTTTTCTTCAATAATTACACAGTGTACAGTTCCAAACCAAATGAAATTGGCTGATTGTTTTCCCCTTTATAAGGGCAAAGGTCGCTTTTCTGATCCTACGTCATATCGTGCGATCTTCAACTTAAATTGTTTCACAAAAATTTTCGAGTACTTCTTGTACAATAGATTACTACTTCATTGCTTGCCTTACATGAATCCAAATCAGCATGGATTTCGAGCTGGTCGTTCTTGCGAAACGGCTTTGCTACTCTTCACTCAAAAAATATATGAGACTCTTGATCAAAGGTCAGGTAAAGCGGTGGCATTATTCATAGATTTTAAAGCTGCCTTTGACAATATCAACCAGACATATCTTATTAAAAATCTAATGAGCCATTTTAAACTAGAGCCTTACCTACTTAAACTTTTAGTTAATTATTTTACTAATAGACGATTTCGTATACTGAATGGTGAATTTAAATCAAACTACTTCACAATAAAAAATGGTTGCTCACCAGGTGTTCCGACCGGGCCCCTAATTTTTTCGATCGCGGCGACCCAAATTGGGGAAGCCATTGACCTCGATTATTTAATGTATGCCGATGATCTGGTTATATATACGGATTGTACCAATATCACGGATGGAATTGAGAGACTCCAGCGCTGTGTCCGCAAGCTGGAGACCTGGTGCGCTGCACAGGGTTTTGTCATTAACTCAGATAAAACTAAAATGATGTATTTTTATAAATCGAATGACATGGTCTCCAAAAAAGTGTGCACAGTAAACCCTCCAGTAGTAAAAATTAATGATGCTAGGATTGAAATTGTTACTAGTTTCAAATATTTAGGAATTATTCTGGACAGTACTCTTAGTTTTGCCTCTCATTTTTCACATGTCGAAAATAAAATGAACAAAGCTTTGGGACGTTTATACAGTCTCAAAAGGCTTTTAACGGAAAACGTTTTAAAAACATTTATCTCATGTTTTTGTGTATCAATTTGTGATTTTGCGTTAATTGTATGGTGTATCCACCCTGAAGCTGAGGTTCAGAAACTTCAGTACAAGATAGATCGATTTTTGATGTCATTTTACTTTGCACGTATTGTTAAAAAAGCAAGAAAGTGTAAGAAAAATTCTCATTTAAATAGGACTAGCATATCTTCCCTGTACGAAAAATTAAATCTTTTCACAATTTCTGAACGCCGGAAACTAATGTGTATTAAGTTTGTATGGAGATTTAGAGATTCCAATATGTATAAAGGTTGGTTTAAGCAGTCACCTCACTCGTCAAATGAATCCCCAAGGTTAGAGGTTGTCTCACACCAAACAACCCTTTATGCTAAATGTGTAAAATATAGATGTATTGTTGAGTGGAATGCGTTCATTGCATCCAACCGTTCGCTCAACATTACTGATTTGAAATATGATAACTTTGTGGACATTATAAAAGAATTCCTGTTAGAATTTAGAAACGAAATGTTTATATATACATAGTTATAATCAATGACTGTATTATTGGATTTGACTGGCGCGTCTCATTGATTAATTTTTTAATTTTTGTTTTGGACCATTACTGTGGGTGAGGCGG
>JAHZMW010003894.1:0-42561 GCA_027743745.1 Alloscopus bannaensis
ACTAAAATAATCGCCAAACGTTTGCGTGCAAATAGATTGCCCACGTTTCAGTGCAAAAATACCCCCCAGTTTGAGTAAAAACTAGTTTCCCACTGCATTTTCCCCACATTTGACATTTATGTGCATCCCGATTCCACACTGACTTTCCCCACTTTTGACTAGAAATAGGATTCTCAAAGCATTTTCCCACGTTTGTGTGTACACAAACTCCTCACACATATCGCCACATTCGTGTACAACCAGTTTCCACACATAGGTATGTATTTCCGCCCGTTTTTGTGCAAATGTAGATACGACACACATTGATAATAAAAGTCAGAAGTTATTTGAAAGTACATTGTAGCAGTAGCTGACGTTGAGAGACAATTTAACGGTAGCGATGTAGTTGAAAATATCATTTTGGTGTTTATCCTGATGCATTATTGACATTTTCTGTGGTAATTTTTTAAAAATCATGTCTGGAATGCTTTTCGATGCTCATTTTGTGGCGATTATGCTTTTTATGCTCCGAGTCACTCCAGGATGCTTTTTATGCTTTTAATGCTTTTTATTTTTAGTGGAAATTGCATATTTCTCATTAATTACTTAATGCCACATCAAATAATATGGCCATTCATAGTTAAAACACACGCGATGCTTTATATGCTTTTAATGCTTTTGATCGGCCCTATAATGAATTTCGGACAAACACAAAGACACGACAGGCATAAAAGCAATTGGATGAAAACTTGTTTACTGGACATTTGACCCATTTACCACAATGCATTACACGATGTTTACACTTTACATGCATTGTTGTAAGACGTGTTGTGTACCAGCAAGTATAAAAGACTCACCTTCATTTTCGCTTGCTAATACTCGATTGCTAAAGCCGAATGCTTTGAGACACCAAACAAAACACAGAATTTGTTATAAGACCCCGAAACATATCTGGAATTATTTGTGCACAATTTGTTGCATATTTAGTCGTACAATTTGTTCCATTGGATGTACACAACAAAATTTTTCATAATGATATTATGCCCAATATGCCCATCCATCCCGAGTCGATAACTTCATTTGTAAGCACATAGCATAATACACTTGGGGGAGTTTCGCCAAACGTTGTGTTAGACAATTTATGTTCAATATGACTACCTCTCTTCTTCAGTGACCTTGAAAATGGAACAAGCAAAAAAGTGGAATGCCTTCGGTAATATAATTTTCATTTTGCAGGCATACCTTTCGTACAGCAAGAAACAAATCGTTTATAAATATACATACCTACGTACATGTAGCCTATTTGTAAGTGTATATTATTTTGAAAATGTATTCTTTATAGGGTAAGACAAGAGCGTTCCATACGATACGCTTTTGTGTTTATGTCAAAGTCATAAAATCTGTATCCACGCTAGTATACTGGACATGCAACAGGAAAGGGGTTGATAATGATCTTCATTCCATCTAGCATCTTTGCCATTCTTCGCACACACCACATGTGTTCCCGACCAAAATTTTTCGAGTTTTGCCAGCATGCCACACGCGTTAAATGCATTACCCATAACTGCCTTTAACGAGGGTTGTACTTGTAAATCCATATACCATAGACGCTGTATATTGTGCGGCACATAACTATTTTGTGATTTCCAATAACAGGGTTTAACATTTGTTGAAACTTACGGAAACCATCAAGATGTCAAGCAGAAAGTCATTACATCGTGAAACGAAAAACGACTCGCAGTCAACAGCAGATGCAATGTTGTATTTTCAATCGCTTCCACATGCATGTCTGTCACTAAGCACTTAAGTTAATCTCAGCCTCAATATTTGAGAGCGTAGTGAATGGTTCTTTGAGGAATGCGATGTTTCAAAGAGAGGTAGCTGGAACGATCGTAAAGTGAAATACTAAACCTACCCTAATCTTATTATAACTATATGTACTGTTCAATGCATATATTTAGTATATCAATACACACTTCTAACCGTGATATATCTAGCTTGCAATGAGCCATGAGGAGCACAAAAAAAATCTGCAAGCTTTGTAGGCAACCAGAGTCAACACTAGTTTTCGTCAACACGGCAGTTTATGAAGGGGTTGATTGCAAACATTACACGAATCCTTTGGTGGGCCAACTCACACGATTTGCATACACAACCTGACGCTTATTTTGCACGAAGAGTTTAGTGTTGCTCCAGAAGCCTAACGCTAACCATCCGCATCCAATTTTGATCTTCACGGACAAAGAAATTAGGTACGCTAGTGTGCCAAAGTGCTTTGAAAACTGTAATAATATATTGTTGCGTGAACGGATGTAACACGTAAAGTGGTCAACTAAGAGACCAGTTGGGTACATTTTTTAACCTTTCTTCCGTTTTAGGACTGCCAAACTGTAAAGTTTCAAAAATGGCCACACAAGACGAACGGGAACGCCTTGAGAGCTGGGAGAAGATGATGGCTTGCTGCATGCCTTGTGGATTAGTTTGGTTCAAGGAGGGAACCGGAGCATCTTGTTGGACCAATGTTCTGCTGGGATGCTTCCTTGGATCCTGTTGTGTCAACGTTTGCCATGCCTGCACATTCGTGGGGAAACCGTCGAAACCGGAAAGCCCCTGTGCCGTGATTTCGTCTCATGGTGAGGTTAGTGGCGCGGTCTTAAAGCAGCCAGGAGGTCTCTAATTACAGGAGGAGCGGGTTACAGGAGTTCTCTAATTACAGGAGGCAACAAGTATCTTTTAGTGGATCGCAGAAATACATTTCTATATACATTTTCTACTTTGCAACTTTCATTCATCATTACACCTGTGTGGTCCTATATTTTCTCTTAATACTCTTATAAATTCTTGTGACGAACATGACACCGATGAAATCAATAATACACAAAATTGTATTACTCGTATCCATAAGCTTTGAGATTTAATTAGAGTTTAAATGTTTTTTTGCATGACGTGGTTGAGTCATGGCTAGAAATAGGGCGCATAAGAAGTACATCGAACCAGTCCGTAAAAATCATTTGTCTCATTTTACTCATGTTTACTATTAACGGCTTTTCTAATTACGAGTCTAAGAAGCTACACAAATAGCAGCATTGGAGCATAGGTATACGCGTAGCTCAGGAGTAAAACATAAAAACGTTTTGGAAGGGAGTGTTAATCATTTACATGTACAGTTGTCATTCTGTATTGGCAAATTTAATATCAACGGAAAATGCGTCATCAACATGTCTCATCAAGCTCTGCATCTCCATGCATGTGCATGCATAACCACAATCTAGCTGTAATTGACGCCTACTTTCCAGGAAATCTCTTTCACACATACATACTTCGTTAATATCTGATTCAATATTAAGCTTCAACGTGGAAAAGGAGGACGTGTCAACTAATATCTGAGCTGACTAAATGCCATTTATTTTTGACACTTATGAGCGATACTAGATTCACTATATGAGTCAAACCTTCCGAGGACTTGCTTTGTTGTATTAGTCACCCGACATTCCTCAGACTCTATTAAAATTTGTCTATTTTACGAGCTGCTTTAGGTACAACTGGACGATATGTTTTCGCAAAAACTTTACAGCATTGTACCAGCCGTTTGAAGCTGCACTCCTTCAAATCATTTTGACTCAGTCTGGTGGCTAATATTTTAACCCTGATAAGATAAACAAAGGAATGCATGCATTTCACACTTTTGAGGTTGCCCAACACATCGTAATGAAGATATATTATGTAGAGTTGCATGCAATGAAAGAAAGGTTGAAAAAAGTATTTTCATATTACACAGAGAAAATTTATAATCTCAGACTTTCTTATGGTTTAATAATAAAATGAGTCTGGTGAGGAAAATTCTGTTGTCTTTGCAAAAAATAATCCGCTTCTTTCTAAGCGAATGCAATTAGGAACATCAGCAGCGTCAGAGTAGCCTAATAATATACACTATTTCGTACATTCGAAAATGTATTTCCGTGATAGCGTCTTCACATCAGAATTTCAAAAGTACAAATACACTCTGTGCGAGCAAAACAGTATCACCACGAAACCTAAACCTACAACCATGCATCTGCTAACTTGAGAGTGGTAACTGTCACAATGACGATGTGTGTAAATGCTTTTTAAACATCTCCAGCAGTTCGATTGCACGAGTACGAAGAGGTTTGCAGTGACGACACAGATGCAAACATCGAGTACAGGATGCGGCATGCGATAGGTTAAGAAGTGTTTTTGACTAACGCATCTCTTACTTAGTAGCACTAACCACATTGCTACGAAGAAACGGGTGAATACAAATGCTAATGGTATTTTCAGATTTGAATATGATCATTCCGCCAATAGTTTTCAACAACTAATCTATAATCTATTCAACCTCGTCATGCTAGTAGTTCCCCCAACATTTCTTATCATTTGCTGACCTACATAAACATTATAGTCAAGTCTGTTTTAGAAATGAAAGGCAACTGTACACCACTAGTGACCAGTATCAGTATTGGAACCCGGTTACAGTAATCATTGCTTCATTTATAAATTGAAGGAAGTCTGCTTTCAGATACAGTCGAACATTTGAAGTAGGTGAATTAGCGTCTTTGAATGAAACTTATGAACTCGTTACTTCACTCACCTTATTTCATTTCTATCCTAACATACGTAGTACATGAAGAAACTCGTCGACAAATCAATACTGCATTTATAAAGACGCGACAAACATTACACACGGACAAATGTAGTACATTTTGTAGATAATTAAATTTGTACACTGATTGCTGTAAAAATTTCAGCAAGGAAATTTATTTTTGATTATTAAATATATGTAATTTACACATGGATCTACAATTCGTCTTTATCCAGAATTATTCCAGTTTCCAAAGCCCGATCTATACTATCCCACAGAAACATTCTGTTCTGTAAAGGCTCAATGAGGAATTCGGGCTTTTGCTTCAGGTAAAGCCATGTTATCACTTTCGTTCGTATTCCAGCGGAATGAAGCGGAAGCCATTTTCGACCATCATGTACAAATCCGGGATCCCTATTCAAGTAGATCCATTTTAATTACGACAATAAATGGTGTGTAATACAATGGAAGAATTTGCTGTTTGTGTAGCGTATTGTTCGATATACCCATAGTTGGTGAAATTAATCCACAATTTAACAAGCAACTTGGAAAACAATTCGCTATCAGAACCGGGAGGAAACGGTGGATATTTAAAGTCCGTGAACAAGTAGCTCAGGTCATCTTAATCATGTTATCAACAATCAAAAATCATTTACTCCTGACGGTACGCTTTAAGTATCTGTTTTAAACAAAGCAAATCTTACCGGCATGTGTCATCCCTAAGTTTCAAAGTCAATAAATGTGGAACCCCAATTACTACAAACATCAACCTAATCCAAGTAATAGTGACATTTTTAATTAACAAAAATCATACCCATAATTTCCTTGAATCCGAAAGCAAACGTTTGTGACCATATTCCTTCGAAGGCCAACACGCTGAGATAAACCGGTGCATTCTTTCCATGCATCAGTGCAGTTTTTCTAGTTCGGTGATTAAACATATTGTCAGAGTAAATATTAGTTAAGTTCATCAGCGTTTCCGGTCCCACAGGGTTCGTGCCAAAGTAGAATTCGCGCAAGGTGCGAGCAACCCAGTTTTTAATGCGGGTATTGTCGCTGTATTTGTCTTTGTCCAGCATCATTGCTGGAAGAATTGTGGAACTCCATTGATTTTCAAAAGCGTTCAGCACTATTGGACTTCCTAATACAACTGAGAAATTTACCTTGTCAGCTAAATAGGATAAAAATCGCGCTCACGCGGATTACCTCCAAGTATGATTTCTTAAAAAGGCGTGCTTACAAAGTGCGTTTAGTAGTAATCCTTCTACGCTATTTACGGTCATGATCATTGGAACTTTTGCGAATTTTCCTTGCTCGTAAAGTGAGAAAGGAGATTCGGTTAAAAAGGCTGGGTTTTCCGGTGTGCCTGGATGTTGCTCAATAACTGGACCATACGCAATTAGTGACTCTATTGGAGTATTCTGCAAAGCAAAGGCAGCTCAATGAAATACTCTGTAACGAAAACACTTGATCTTGGTTATTGAAAGCAAGTAGAACCTACTCGCAATTGGACATCTATAATTTCTTTGGCTGATTTTGTTTTGAGACAAGATACAATGGCTTCACTGGAGTGTGTAGGACAAAATAACGCTACTGCAAGTTTAACCGCTGATTCCTTTGGGTTTGCTACTATTGACCAACGGTCGAGAGCAGAACCGCTTTGACATATTGCATGACGAAACAGGCCTAATAATGATTGGAAATAAATTTGGTCGATACACCAGCACGGTTTTATGGTTAATAATTGAACGACGAAAATATGCAAAGGCACCTGAACTTAGAGGTGACACCATATGAAGTGAAACAGAAGCCGCTCCTGCGCTTTCTCCAGCCAGAGTGACTCTGTTCTTGTCACCTCCGAAGTGATGAATATTATTCTGAATCCATTGAAGGGCTGCCAACTGGTCTTTCATACCTAGGTTCCCTGGAAGTACGTCGTCACCAGTGCTCAAGAATCCTAATAAAAGTTGACAATTTTAACTAATTAAACATTTGATTCTGAGGATAAATTACTAGTACATAATGACATCACGAGTTCAGTACCAAGCGCGGCCAGTCGATAGGAGAAAGTAACAAAGACAACCTCATGATCAAGAATGAATTCTGGGCCGTTTTCATAGGCTAGGCCGAACTGGAAGCCACCCCCGTGGATAAATGCCAAAACACTTAGATTGGCTTTGGCATAACCCTACAAAAGTCGCGGTGATTAATTGTAGTACGAGTCAGCGATTACATGCAATTTAAAGAAATTAAACCTTTGGTGAAAAAACGTTAACAAACAAACAGTCATTCTCGACACCTTCTGTCGTTTGACTGGTCAGGTTGAACTGGATACATTTGGATCTGTAGTTAGTTGCATCGTAAACTCCTTCCCAAGTGGGAGGAGGAAGTTTTGCAGGCTGAAAAAATCAATTAATCAATGTTGCAAGCACATTTTACTTGTAGAATAATGTGGAAGTAAACGGTGCATATAGTCTCTCACCTGAAAACGCTCTGGAGTTTGGGCATAAGGAATTCCCATAAACCCATAGAATTCCTTGCCTTCTCGGGAAATCAATTGCTTTCCTAGTATGGCACCCTGTGCCAGTTGAACTGAGGCACTGTCCCCCAACGCTTGCTCAACTGCATTGACAATGCAGAGGACAATCAGTGCTGTAAATTGTTCCTTGTTCATTGTCAAGCTAGTTTTTCGTGCAATCCGTCAAGGTGGTTTACGGACGTGTGGTCGCATAATAAAAGACGGAGAATGAAGCCACATTTTATGTGCCGTTAGGCAATGCATGTTAAATCAATCATGTTTGTAACACAATACACGTCGTATGTAGTAGAATAAAATTGAATTTACAGGTGACTGGATCAGTTACCTTTGCGTCCATGCATCTGTCGTATATCATCAAGAGACCAATCTTTGAGGCTTATCTGAAAACCTCATACATCTGGCTGAGGATCAAATACACTGTATACTTCAAATGTAACAATTTTTTGTTATTGTTTTTGGAAGGTAGTATATAAAGACTATATAGGTGCTCTATGCTTCTTTCTCGTGTTGTCGACCATAAGCGTGCTGCAGACAGCAGTGATCCAGGTGAGATGGATGATAAAAATGATTGACATTGTGACTTCGACTGATTGATGTAAGCCAAAGAATGGACTGGTATGGTATTAAAGTAGTGACTAGATGTCTTGAATAAGAATTGATTTATGAATGTAAATGAAGTTGGGCCTTACATGCATTTCATTTTTTACCATTAGTTTCTTTATATTTGATATTCTAAAATCGCAAAAGCTTTTTCAGTTCAAATGCGTAAAGGAAGGAATGAGTAGATAGTTAAGGCTTCAACAAGAAGTTTAGTTTAATTGAACTGATACCAGTAAAAATAACACGAATGTTAAGTCTCAAGTTAGTTTAGTTTAAAAAATTAAAATGCTCCATAAAACACTTGAAGTTTGTGATGACCCGAAGCTAGTCGGAATGGTTTCGTCTTATCTTTTGCTCTGAACGGATGAATGAGAACTTCCTTCAACATGCTCTGGTGGAAAATTCCTTGGCATAAATCCTATTGTATCAAGTACAACCCATATGTCATACAAAAGTGTTGACTTGACACACGTTATGTCACTTATAAGACTAGGTAATGTTGTCGTTTACTCGTAGAAGAGGATTTATGCATGTGATCATGACTCCGTTGTACCCAACCCCTTTCGCTCTTATGAAGGAGTGCTCGAGCAGCAAACTTATCACGAGAATGTTGTCACGCGTAGACACGGCTTCCGATGTTCCCAACATCAGAGCTTGAGTCACCGTTCCTTTCTTCCCCCAGACCATGTGTTCTCTTTGACAAGGAATAAAGCGATTAAAAATCAATGTGATTTTAACGTAGTATCAACTTGTATTATCATCTCCCCAGTTTGAGAGAATACTTTGGAGCGCTTTCACCGTAATCCTCTAGTTCCCGAATGTGCTTGATAGAGGCTGGAAAGTCACGGGGCAATTTGTGCTTTGTACATCCATCAAGAATTATTACTGCTCCTACAATTGTCGCCTGGTCATTTCGCGACATTGCTACAAGGCTTTGGAAAACATTGATAAGCTGTCATATTTCTAGTTCTGGCCAAAGTACTTCACTTTCCGCTTAAAATGTATAACTAATTTTGTTTGACAAGTGCGGCCAACCTGAGATTGGCCTTAATTATTTTATTCCATGACCACTCCAAAAATTTAGCGTGATCTTCACCAGTCGCAGAGAGATAAATGCTGAGTTCATTTTTCTTAGCGTAGCACTTGCTCAACATTCTGCGTAACATGGTTTTGCCTTGTTCAAGCCATAAAGCTCCATTTATGAGGTGACATAAATTTGTCAATTTACAATCTTACTGAATCACTGCAGACTTGTGCCTGTCCTGTAGAGTTTCTACTGTGAAACATATTCTTGCCATTTCGTTTAGAGCCAATCTGGCGTGTGACTGTCGCTTTTCCTTTGATTTCACCATAGTGTGAACTAAGCTGGTGAGGGATGTTGACTGTAGGAAATCGTGGATTTCTTCAAGCAAAAAAAAAGACAAATGCTTTAAAGAAATGAAACGTAAATGCCAAAATGAATACTGTCCAAATTTACGATTTACCTAAGGCGTAATTATTTTCTTGCATGTTAAGAAATATTCCGATGGCCGAGAGCGAATTTACCCCTAAATTCCACATGGACGACTCGTGACTAGATATAATGTATCTGACCGATTTTCCAGTAAAATCTACAATTCAATTCGATTATTAATTTGAGCGTAGATTAGCAAATAGTTACTACAA
Organism: Alloscopus bannaensis; assembly: GCA_027743745.1. Classification (NCBI taxonomy): domain Eukaryota; kingdom Metazoa; phylum Arthropoda; class Collembola; order Entomobryomorpha; family Entomobryidae; genus Alloscopus; species Alloscopus bannaensis. Next base: position 9,384 of record JAHZMW010003894.1, read on the forward strand.
ACTAGAAATTCAGGTGTAAGCGGACTTGCAATGGCTGAAAATAAAACTTTGGCGGCATCTTTCTGTGCAGCATCTAGGCCCAATTGATCCCAATCTTCAGGCGTGGCTGATTAATCAAATCAAATCAAATATGAAACACATCATCGAATAACTGTACTTTTGATTTTAAAATTTTTTAAAATGTGCAGGCCACAAACTATTCATTCTGAAGTATTGATACTGCTTGAGCAACTTGTGCTTATCCAATCGACCACTGGGTAAGTACTGGAAAGTGTCAACCAGGAAAATCTCCGGTACTACGTGCTCATCGTGAATTTCACTTATCAGGGCAGTTTTCAGCTCATCCGTAGTCACACTTGGCAGCAATTTACAACACGCCACGAGTACCTGGTCTTTGGTATCCGGGCGATAGCAGAATACTGAGCATTGCTCTACTAATTTTGTTGCTTTCACCGCCTCAGTAATGTCTCTCAAGTCTATCCGCTTTCCCCGTACCTTGGCTGTCATTTCTGTTCGCCCTTCGTAAAAGAGATGCCGGGAGCCGTTCTTGTTGACGATGATTTGTCCAAAGTCGCCAGTTTTGTACATCCGGAGAAAGACTGTTCCCGAGAAAATGGTAACGAAGGTACACCAATGAATGTGTATGTGTAAAAAAATTGGAAAATCACAATAGCTACACTTCTAGTTTTTACCCTTATTTTTGGTAAAGGGATTGGCGCAAAATCTTTCACCGTGATCCACATTTCCGACGTAGCCTCCTGCTGCAACACAGGCTCCAGCAACGTATATCTGTAATACACACATTCGCCATAAAAGTAATGAGCAAACTTTTTAACCAATACCGAAAATATGTGATGTGATATTGCTTTAAATGTCATTTTATTGCAATACTGTACCTCTCCGATGACACCCAGGTTGACAATTTTCATGTCTTCGTCAGCAATATAAATTCTTGTGTTTCCTATGGGCTTCCCAATCGAAACATTGCCATTTATAGATTTGCTGTCGAGATGCACCGAATCTTTGAACGTGTCGTATGAAACATCACTCATAACTTCCGTGGAACCGTACATGTGAACTAAAATCGCGGAACGTTGTTCCGCAACTGTTGTTCGCTGCTGACAACTGAAAAATCGATGAGCTAGTTCCAGCGTTAGAGTGGCACCACTAACAAACCAGTATTTCATGGAGCCAAAGAAATACTGATAACAAGTCTTTCATCAGTCTAATAAATTCTAAATAGATGATTTAGTAAATGATTGATTCTGATCTTGTATCATCACATACTTTGCTCTGCTCTTCGGCATTCATTTCATCGTAAGCTGTGAGCAAAGCTGTTAACTCCAAAGGGGCTAAAGTAATTCTACTGATTTTGTTTTCCTGAATACTGTCCATAAGGAGGGTGGGCGTAGCCAAAACATGTCGAGGAATTAGATACAGAGGGATTCCGGCCAAGATTGGAGCTAACATTTCAGCAATAGAGTCCACGTCAGCTATATTTGAGGAGAGTGATCCGATTTCGTTGGGTCCATAAGGCAAAGTCTTGTACTGCCAGCAGCAGCGGTTTAAAATCTCTCTGTGTGTGAGGTATTTGTGAATTAAAGAACCATAATACCATTTTTATCCTAAAGACAAAGTTTTTGAACAAAATTAAGCCCATGTGGTCAACGTTGCTTACAAATGGCCAATTCTCACAGCCTGAGGTTCATCGATGGTTCCAGCCGTATACACTATGCATGCCATGCGTTTATACGGCTTCACCAAGGTCTCCAGTGGAACCACTTCATTGACATCGTCAAACCGGTCGTTTGAGGCTAAGTCCATAATGTCGTCTATTCCGATCACTGTGAGCAGATGGCGAACGCAATCGAATCTCACCGTAGTTGGACCATTTGACTCAGTGATAACAATCATCGGTCTGGTAACGCCCACAATTTTCACAATTTGCTTCTCATGGTACGTGCTCGGGATGGCGACGTACGTTGCTCCAAGTTTTAATATGGCAAGGATCAAAACTGGAACAATTTCATTGATCGGGAGGCAAAATCCCATTACCAAGTCATTGTCTGGATTGTTTGTCGTCCAGTAGCCGAGATAAGCTCGGAGAGCTTTCCCGAGTTTCGTTGAGAGGGAGTCTAGTTGTCGGAAGGTGAAGGCAATTGAGCCACGGTCGCCAAGAATGGCAGGATTATCTGCTAGTATATTGCCGCTCATCAAAGAATTCCGAAAGTATTCTGTAACCGTCAGTGTGTTCGGGAGTGTATATTCTATACCTTTGAGAACACTTCCGGACTTTCCTTTGCAACATTTACTACACTTCATGGTGAAATCTCAACGTGGGTGGCTTTTTGAATGATGAACATTTAGTAAATACGAAGTTTTCGTTTACATTCGCAGAAAATTCAAACAAAGTGTTCGTTCAGAGTAAATCAAGCTTATTATTAAACAACAAATTTTATTTTACGCTTTCTCCGTACACCCGTAGTTACATTCATCTCAATCATACCGGAAGATCTAAAAATCTATTTGTACAACATTTTATTTTAAAAATTTAGCATTTTGTATCCTTTATACCGTTGTGGTATTTTTCCAGCACATGAAACTCATTGACAATACACTGCACAAGTTCCTCCGACTTTTCACGGGTCGAGACCAAATTCCTTTCGATCCCGAGCACGATGCGGAAATGATCGTTGTATGACAGCGAACTAAGTCCGAGACCTTCAAAATAAAAAACAATTGTGCACAAAATGTGGATGACAAGGCGTAACTAGGAATGCATATTGAATACAATTTACCGAAACTGTCTGTACTAGTTCCAAACGCAAAGTTAACCTCCAATAGTTTACAACCAAACGCATGCAAGCACCTTGGCGGTCCAGGCTGAGTTGAGTATGTTGAGGAAAACAATGACTTTTTTGTTAGCCACCGAATCATGCGAGTTGGGTAGCAGCCCATACAGTTGGTAATAAAATCCAGGGCCAGGATCCATGCAGTGCTTTTAAGTAACTGGAGTTGCTCTTGGATGTAAAGGACACGTCTCTGTGAGTCTTCGCAATTCACTGCAAGACCAACCGTGGCTAATGAGCTTCAATAAAAATAAATGAAATTGAAGCATACAGCCACTCATGATGATATTAACAAAAATGTAACTTATTACGGCAATTTGGTAACCTACAAATTATTTGAAAACTTGTCCGAGTGTCCTTTGGTTGGAATCGGGACTGCGGTCGACATGAACTTTGGTAAAGGCCGTGAATTTTGTAACAGAAACTGACGTACACCTCCGGAAACGGCTGCTAACAAAATGGTGGTGTACGTAGCTCCAAACGCTTTCTTCGCGAGTCTCACCTTTTCCATTGGAATAAGCCCACTTTGAACAATGAAACACTCTTGCGAATGGTGCTTTGCTGGGACGTGCAACGTGTGATAACCCTCATTAAATCTTAGCACACGATTCAATGTGTCGTAAGTACCAAAAAGCACTGCCCGAAGATTAAGTAAGAGTTGTTGACATGAAGTGACCTTGGTTGAGAAGGAAGGTGAGTATTCATCATCCGCAAGAATGGCTACCATTTTTTGAATTGAGAATCCGTCAGCGAGAGCATGGTGAATCCTTAGGAAGGCCACCCAGTAGTGGTCTGATACAATGGAACTGTCACTTGTGGTGGCAGTCCAGGTGTGCAGGTCCTCGTCATTAGGAATAACGTTGTCAACAATCACAACTTCCCATGCACTCTTACCCTTTGGAAAAGGCTTAATGAGGAGTCTCTCCCATACTTTCACCAATTCAGATTCATTCACCGCCTCAGAGGAAGGGTTCACCAGAGTTATGTGATTTTTGAAGTCGAAATCTCTATCCACTTTTAGAAATGGATATCCCAAACAGGAAGTAAAATACTGTCGCAGTTCGGGGTAGAAGAGTTGTTGAGAATTGCTAGATTCGTCCATCTTATGAATGACTCGTTTTAGGAACTCTTTTTCTACAAGGTCATACTTTAATGGACCATTAAAACGGAAGCAAGCCACCAAGGTGTTACGAGACTTCAAATGCTGCACATCCAAATCACGAATCAAGTTCGCAGAAAGCCCCGTGAGAATCTTCCGCAGGTCTGGATCTGTCAAGCGTCCCACTAAGGCTACCAGTGTCCGAAGTATGTAAAATGGTAGAATTGTGAAGACAAGTAAAAGTACAACTCCCACAGTGAATGGGATTGTGAGCAGTCCTATCGCAATTGTGATGAAGACTACTCGTGAAAAATGTATTGTCCTGATCCAAATCCCTTTACCAGCCATTGTACAATGTAAAAATAATTGAAAGATGAAGTGAAAGTTACAAATCAAAGGTCACCACACAGGACTACATTCTTGGATTATGCACCACTACTAACAAACTCAATGACTTAGCTGTTGTATATAGTCGCTTCATGAAACTTCTGTTATACGAAGCGTAATGGTGTCCAAATCAATTTACCTGGCTTAATAAAGTTATCGTATAGTGCAGATGAGATGAAATAAGACATTTGCACGCATTATGCATAGTACCTAATCCACATAAAAACCCGAAGGACCTCCTACGCTCTGTAATATTGGATTTGCATTGTGGAACTCTAATAAGCTTTAAAGCAACAATAGTAGATTCTGAGAATAGCAGACGTTTATCCTATTAAATCGACAATAATGCGGAACACGATCTAAATCCTGTGTGAGATACATTTCTACTGTTTTCCCAGCTCTCAAATGTTGAATCTTGGTCATCCGCAACGCTTGATGGAATCAGACGCGAGTCACTTAAAGTTGGTTCAACACGAAGGCAATTTTCTCCATTTTTCAGCTCTGTATAGTTATTGGGTGCGTGCACTGTGCACCACAATGCAGTTCCAAGTTGTTATATTATTATGATAGCCCACAGTATTAAATTTGGTTCGTGCACCACTTTCGTGCTTCTGATTTTGAAGATTTATTGTAGCAGACTAACTAATTATAAGCTGCAACTTCCGTGTCAGCATAAACACTTCCTAAGTCAGCTTACATTTTACAGGATTTTTCCTCGCTTCACGCGTCTGAATTACGTTAGGGCAGTCCGGCTATAATTTGCACTTTCGGCGAATATCTTTTGTTACAAACCTTAAAGTAGTAGTGTAAAATAAACGATAAGCTCGGATGTTGTTCCAGTGTCCTCCTTATCTGATTTGCGGTGGTAGAAACATTTAATGCATTTCTAGATACGTACCTATATATAGATCTTTTACTGGACACCTCAAACGAAGTGTCATTTAGCACTAGGCATTATTTGTATTTCATCGGGAATTGCCCAGTCTGGTAATATATCTCTTAATGTGAAGTCAAAATCCGAAGGCGTGGGAATGTCCGCATCCTTAATACCTTTCTTTAGCGTCACTAGTCCTACGATTTGCTGATTTCTTTTTCCTAAATAAAAAGTATTTATGTAAGACCGTCTTGAGAATTTGCATAGTGCATAGGGCTTTCCACCAATGTAACTATTTCGCGTGACTTTCAACATGTAGGAGGTACCTGCGTTAGTCACGTCAACTCTGGCGTCAGCGACGGTTTCAAAGTCTTTGAGAAACTCCACCACGTCATCAGTGATGAGTAAGTGGCCACGTACTTTCACAAATGCATCGTTGCGTCCCTCCACTAGAAAACACGGAATAATGTAATCCTGGACTACTCACAACAATTTATCTGAAAATAATTTGACATTCATTGTTCGACAGTTAAGGGCCTCACAATATAATCCTCTCTTCCCTTTTGATAGGATTGCAATATGTCCACACTCTCCTGTTCGGAACATCCTGTCGTATACTATAAAGAATTTTTGTATTATTTAAATTACAGGCCATAAACTGTTATTTTATTTTATAAATTAAATTAGATTGCTCAACATGTCCTACTGGGACTTCCGTCTTTAAACGGATTCTGGGCAAACGTTCCTGCGTAAACTTGGACCCCACCTGAAGGTGTCGTGACATACCCCATTGCCAAACATTGTCCAGAAACGCAGATTTCGCCCTGCGTTCCATCCGGTACGATTTGCGAGTTTGAATCAAGTATATAAAGCTTCACATTGTCAATTACATTACCTGTGGGAAATATGGAGTTAGTAGCAGCTACATATGCATAATAAATTACACCCACAGAAATTTAGTCGAGGTTAAGCAACGCACTCAAAGTTGGTCTTCCCTCGAGAAGACAGACTTGGTAATTTTTCCATGAGCTATACATTTCTAGCGTGATCGCCCCCAACGACTCGATAGAGCCCGAGCAACTGCCTAATGTGACTCCTCCAGTGAACACTGAGAAAAACTCTTGTGCCTAAGAATTATTGAGAAGACGTTACTAAAAACTATTTCCAAAAGACAAAATTGTGACTTTGAAGCACACTGAATCAAAACAACTCACGGTCTCCGCTGCAATAAACGACCCGAAGCAAATGACTTGCTTCAATTTCTTGAGTGACTTGACGATGGCGTCTTTGCCAAGAAAAGCAATCGACTCCAGAAAATCGCCGAGTTGATGAGTAGGGATGGAAAGTTTAGTTATTCCACTCCAGGACACACCCTTCACGAAGTTATCCATGTCCATTACTTCTGACCTTCGGAATAAGTGTATCGTACAGCCGAAGAGGAGTGGGATGAACACCTGTGCAATTGATATGGGCGACGCGAGGGACACGGTGACACACCAAATGTCTTTTTGTGACAGCTTCAACTTGTTCCACATAAACGCAACGAGGTTCACAATAGTCCGGTTGGAAAGCCTCACTGCAACGGGATTGTTTCGTAAACCGTGCGAGTGGAATACGACGACTGGCCGACTGATGAGGTCGGATTTACTCGGTGTGTCGAGAACATCAATATCCCATGCTTTCTCCATCGAGGCTCGTCGAGTTTTCGGCTCGAGAGCAAAGTCCGCATCGAGCCAAAGTTCTTCGATGGAACAGATTTTGCAGATGGTTGCGAATTTTTCAAGATCGAACTTGTTGAAAATCTTCCCGTTATCGTCCGTTATCAAAAGGACTGGTTTCACCGCATTGAGTATCTAATTGTGGTGGAAAATGAAAAAAGTGAAATGGATGATGACTGTATAAAAGATTTCTAGATTAGAAGCGAAGTTGAAGCGTACCTCTACTAATAAATTCTCGGGGTATTGAGGATCCAGCTACGAGTAAAAATTCAAGAGGACCTCAAAAACATTAGAGCCCAAATGATTTTATGTACTTTATCATTACAATTTCAACAATGCAATACGGGAAGGTATGCAGCTCCGGTTTTCAAAATTCCTAGAACGAGTGCCAATGCCTTCTCAGACATTGGCAAGCACATTGCAACAATAAGCTCTTGATCTGGATTGTTAATGCGGTAATCATATCCCAAGCGGTCAATGATGTTCCTGGCCAAACATGATGCCAATGCGTTTAGCTATGAGAATGTCAGGAGCAATATTAATAATCATTTTAATATATGATGATAAAACTATAGTTAAACAAAAATACCTGTGTATATGTGAGCATAGCCCTTTCGGAGAAATGTACGGCAGGTCTATCCCCAGAAATCTTTTTCTGTCGAATCCGTTCCTCAAAAATTGTAATAATTGGTTTTTGCAATGCTGCAGGAAGGTCTACACGAGATCCCGCCAGAATTCCCGGCTCTACCTCTGCAGCATCGTACACACAGGATATTTAATCCAATAAAAAGTTTGTGGCGATTTATAGAGTAATTATGAATAGGTGTTACTTGGCGCAGCACAGCATAGTCCCATCCTGTAAAAAATTTGTTTTTCAATAAGTGCTCTCGCTCTCGGATTGCTTGATTTCCAGGATTTTATTGTCCTCCGAGGCCCAGCTTAGTAAATCATCGAATTTGCTTATTTTACATATGTGAGTCTGTCGGACGCATTTCACGCATTATTGTACACCACCGCGGAAATTGTGGATACAAAACATCTGCAAATTTTTATGAGGAAATCGCAACGTGATGATATATAAACGTTATAATGGTATAAAGTTGCACATTTCAGCTTGATGCTCAGTTTGTGTACAAAGTTCATGCTCGACCATATTTTCATAACAATATCTGTCATTCTTGTGTATAATGTTCCTAAAGGAACCTTGGTTGACATTATAGCCTGAAGGTGCAAGTTGAAATCGTTGAAGCGTGGTTGAAGCCAACACGATGCATGAAGCGATACAAAGTATGTACTTATAGGCGTGTTGGGAGTTTTTAGATTTGGAATTTAATTTTGAGAAAATTAATAGCACTTGAGATTTTCTTTGCACATCTTGATTCATCTTGGTTCAATATGGTTGTATACATTTTATTGTCAAGTAGAATCTCCCCAAGGCTTTCTACGGTCATGGTTCGGAAATCCGACCTTCTTAGCGGCATGTGGCCCAGCAGCTTCTGTTTCATGCACAGAGCTTAATCGCTTCCAACACAAAGTTGCAATCTAGAAAAAAATAATTTACTTACAAAAATTGCATTTTACAGGAACCAACGCATTATTAAATTCGAACCATAGAGTCCGAGCACAGTGCATATGGCCGCACTCCATCAGAAGCTACAAATTGATTAACTTGGCATTCTTTTGCAATGTGGAAGTAATAGTTGTTCACACATATATCCTAAGAAGGAGAACACTGTTTAGAACAACCACTAGTCTCAATCATACTTTCAATTGTAGCACACTTGACTTCACTTAAAGTGCCATGTACTAAATTACAGTGCTGAAGAAGTCGTAAGTAATGATGACAATCGCTTCAAATCCTCTGACTTTAGCAAAGACCAGCATGCACCTTACAATCTTATCCGTCAAACCATGAACTTCGTACATTGTGAGTTTGGAAGTGTCCAGCCCAATATAACATACTTGCAGCACATGCGTCTTGTCTTGGGGAAAGTGAGAATCGCTAAATGAAAAGCTTATGAAAAAAAACCTCACCCAAACAAATTGTTAAGTTAGTAGTCATTGTATAAAGCACTGACATACGTTAAACCAGTTTCCAAAAAGTGAATGAGTTCCAGCTTGTAGTGAATTTCACGGGAGACAGCAGATCGACTAATTTCGATTTCGTCGTGCCAATTCATACTCATCACAGCTCCAACCAAGCGGTTGCTTTCCTTTTTTCTTCGAACTACTAGGCTGTAAAAAATACTCATTCACTGCTGTAGTACCCACTATATACATTGTTTTATCATAAAAAAAGGCAATGTCTAAATGAATATGAGCTACCTCAACTTCTTCCCAACAAATATGGGCCACATGTGATCAAAATAGTTTCGAAGCTCACCGTAGTCAACTTCGGCGTAATAATCGAGTTGGTCTCGTTGAGTGAAACAGCGAGCTAGGAGAGTACAAACGCTCACCCGATTACTGTGGACCATGAGATCTAATTTGTACCGGTTTTTGATAAAGAGGACCTCGTCTGCTGGACAATTAAGACTGTAATGTCCTCGCTCGCGACGAGCCTCCACCATCCTGTCAGCAATTTCCTGCAGATTTTCCGCCCAAATCAGGTCACTCATGTCTGTCATATTTGTGGCATATAAAGCCAAAGCCAAATATAAGAAGGCCCTTTGTGTAACTCTATATTCATAAATTACTGACACTTACAGAGGGGATAGCGATTCCTGTGGAGCTCCTTCACAACAAAGCAGCCCTTTGTCACAGAAGCTCTCCTTAGATTCAGGAACGGTTCATTCCAATGTTTTTCCATTGTCGAAGCCACAGGCACTCCGAGGTATGTGAGAATGACGTAGGCGAGAATTTTAGCAGCTCTGACTACTGAAGGACTACGCAGTTTCAATGAGTCCCACTTGTCATATATTTTGTCTGTTAATTCAGCCAAAACCGACGAAATGTCGTATCAACAAACCTATCAAGTATAATCATCTAAACGATATATGTTGCTCGTGCTCGACTTACAAGCATTTCTCAAATCGCTGTACTGTTGCAAGAGGGCATTATCGTCCGGTAGACCAGAGTCTTCAAAAACAGGAATTTGCTCCACAAGGATAACTTCCGGAATCATACCTGGGGGCAAAAGGTTCTGAAGCTCGTCCTCAACCGCTGACGGTTTACACGGGGGATTATGAGCTGGCACGCAAAACGCAAGCAGCAACTGTACAAATTCAAAAAAGTAATGGAATTTGAGATTCGGCTTTCGATTAGCTACAAAAGCTAAAACCTAAACCTGGTCGTCTTCCGTTGGTCTGTAACAAAGGGTGTGTCCGGATTTAACGAGGTGACTGGTCCTGGTCAGGTACATGTCAATGTGAAGCAACCAAACTATTTGATTATCGACATAGTAATGTCGTGCCCTCGTTACTTCATGAACGAGCACACGCGTTCCATTTCGTCTTGTGAATATCTTTCCAAAATCCATAGTTCTTATCAGCAGTTTCTGGTCTGTGAAGCACAGACATTCTTACATTGTTACATTCTTGTGCTTAATGAATATAAACTACTAAATAGCTAGATATTGCTAAATTTTATTGCCTTTTCGACTGGTAAAAGGGTTGCGGGAGTAGTAGTGGTTAAAATTCTCAATGCCCTCTTTGGCGACACACGGAGTTTGCAAACCTGCAATATATATTTCACCAGTTTCTCCATCAGCCACTGGCTTGCGGTCCGCGTCCAAAATGTACAAAATTGTATTTGGTACTGGATAACCGACAGGAAGCCTGGAGTGGAAGCTCACATTTTGATGGGCCGTACATTCATAAATCTGGAAGGCCAACGCCCCCAAACAGTCTTCGTGGTGGTACATGTGCACAAGTTGAGCTAATGGAGGAGCTATCTCGAAAAACCTTAAAGGATTTTGAGAATTTCAAGTTTATTACGAAAACTTCAACTAATATCTACTAATTATATGCATACATCTCGGCCAATTCATTTCGAACAAATCCTCCAACGCAAAACCAGTACCGGACTGTGTTCACCTGTGTCACCAACTCCTCGTACAACTGTAGCGCAATGCAGCACGCCTTCAACAGGGCCGGCCAAAGAGTGAGCCTTCTCACTTTGTAAAAGTGCACAAGGTAGAAAAGTTGCTCCGGAATGAGGTAGTCCAAAGGAGACTCCAGCACCACCAAAGTGACGCCAGTGAACAGAGGACACATCATCTCCGCAATGCTGTCCGCACTCTCGAAAGTTGGAGGAACGAGGATATGCTCCGAGGAGAAAAATACGAAGAAATGATTCTCCCAGTCAATTCTATTGAGCAAGGCTGCACTGCTATAAGACACCGCTTGGAGCTCTTCGGTATCCGATGGAATGACGGAGATAAGCACAGGTCGCTTCCACAAGGGTATTTGCTTATTCGTTTTTGAATCCTTGAGCTCGATCGGAGCCTTAAAAGGAAGGAGTGACTTGTCAAACGTTCCTTTCTCCAACATACTCCAAACCTCGTCGACACGAATCACGTCGACTTGGACAAGTCCCAAGACGCTGGAAAAGAGCTCATCGTCTTCCGCCGTGATTATTGTGAGAACTGGCCGGGTGAGGTTGAGGATCGCCGCAATTCTGTCGGCAGGCAGTTCAAAAGAAATCGGGAGAATGGCTGCGCCTAGCTTGAGGATCGCCAAGAGGATAACAATATACTCGTAGCATGGAGGGTAAACCACAGCAATGACGCAATCCCCTTTGGGATTATTGTTTTCAAAAGGGGTGGAAAATTTGCGTTGTTTCAGGTGGTACGCAATGGAGTTGGAAAACTCATCCAGCTCTTGGTAAGTTATTCGGATGTTGACATTGTTTTCCACGAGGATTGCGAGCTTTTTACGAGGAATTCTGTTGTTCAGTTGTTTCCTCCAGTATTCGATAAGATGCGTTCGTTTAGGTATGGAGCGCCTAGAACCGCGCATAATCCCCTGGCGATGTTTCACGCATTTTCGGAAGGGAAAGCAAAAGAAGCTGCTTTCATCAGCGTCCTTCCGCTTTTCACCCTTCTCCTTCCGAACATCGAGAGATGACTTTTTGTGTCCTTGAAGTATACTCTGAGCTTCACTGAGGTTCAATTGGAGAGTTGTAGTTGCTCCTCCAAGAGATTGGCTTTGTTGGCTCCTTTTGCTGGGGAGCTGCTTCTCGTTCAAGTTAGTGTCTGCGTAATTCTCCGCTGCCGTTTTTCTTCTAGATATGCCGAAATTCCAGAAACTTTTCCCGGAGCTGGTATCAGTTGTATTTTTTGTGACATTTCGTGCTCCATGATGATGCATTTTATGAAACCGTATGAGTCAAGTGAAGCCTAATGGAGCCGCAGTTTGGTAGAACCCTATATTAATCATTGATGACTTAGCTGAGAAGGTAGTTGCGATGCTTTGTATTTACATGTCATAAATGAAGCCGAGGGAGCAAAGGATCCAAATAAGATTAGAAAGTTGTTGTTTTTATCGTTATTTCCATGGACCGCGTGAACGCACACAACGTAAGCATATTCCGCTGATCATAAAGTTTTGTGTAGAACTGTCGCACAAATATTATCCGGAACCAAGTGAAATGGCTTCGTTCCGTCCGCCGCCTCGAATAAATTGACTTGTCGGTAATCAATAGTCTTGAATCCGAATGCTTCACGCACAAAGTCCTGAATATTTACACAGAATATTGCTATACTAATTTTGTCTACAATGATAAGCCCGTAATTTGAGTACGAAACTACTAGATTTTGTTGTACCACATAATAGTATTCAACGATGATAAGGTAAAGAGCCTTGAACTTTGCGGACTGAGCTGTCTTAATCACTTCATTAATTGCCAGCTCAAGAATTTCTATGCTACTCTCATAAACGCTTGCAGTGATAGGGTCCGCCAAGTAGCAGAGTGCTTGCAACGTTTCTCCTGAGACTCCTCGACTTATCAACCCTCTGACAAAAGATAAAATACATTAAACGGGATATAAGTTTTAGTTATCTTGAGTATTTTTGTGACATCTTACTGCTCTTCTAAATCTGCATCAATGCCATCAACCACGTCAGCCAAGTACTTCACAGGGTACCGGACCATGCTCCAGAAATGCGTAGCTTCTTTGTCGTAATGGTCAAAAGCCGCTACTGCCGCGACAATTTTCTTTGACCGCTTGCTCCGTATTGCCACACTAATTACATTTGAATGAGAGAACAAAAGCTATATTAAAAGTTCTTCCACTATTCGTATAATACATATAACCAGTGCCGATTCTTTCTTACCTGTATGGTTTAAGAATAATCAGAGGCCATAACGTAGCTGCAGCCTCATCCGTTTCGGATCTGAGCATTCCAGAATAATACGGAATAGACTCTGGATATCTACTTCCACCGGTGCTTCTAGTGAAGAATCTGGATACAAACATAATCTCATATTCATGATGTGGCACACCTGCAATCATGGAAAAGCCATATTGGTTTGTTACGCTTACGCACGTATTCATTTCCTTGACGTGTTTCTTTGTTATCATTTCTGCCCGGTACTTTTCAGTCTGCTGCTGTCGAAGAGCTGGAAGGGAGGTGGAGGTGTAAATCTTGAACTGGGTTGCAACCATCAGATGTAGTATATTGTTTAATGAGTTCAATCCAAAGAAATCGCGCATATCTACAGTAGTGCATAATGTAGTGACTGTGAATCTAAGTTTTTACGCCAAACTAAAACTTGTGAAAATGCTGCCTTTATAATATTATGTACCTAGTCTGTACCCATGCTTCATGAGATCCTTGAGCACCTTCGGAAGTGCCACATACGGGATATGCAATTCAGCCAGGGTCCAATCCAAATGAGTGGCAGCCCACTGTTTCCCAATACTGAGAACATTGAAGAGGACGTTGAACAGCGTTCTCGCGGCTTTCCATCGGGGTGAGTCCTTCTCGAACCCGAGTTGCTCGTAATCGTCAAATTTGCCACGCTCGTATATTTCTCTTTGGTAGTAGTCCACGAGCTGGGCTTTATTAATTTTAAAGTTCTTTATGGGGATGCCCGGAATGAATACTAAAACGGGCATCATATACTCCGGTATTTTCTTGCGGAGATGAATATGGACGTCTTCTTTCGACACGGGGTTCTTCTGACTTATCACGACAAACGCCAAAACGGTCTGAAAGAAGGCGACTCACATATTATATTAAACTGTGATAAAGCATTAGAGTGCGCGTATTTTTTTACCCGTGAAGCAGTCCCAGGTCTGTAGACCATGACATGACAGCCCTTTACTCCAACGCAGTTTTTCAAGTCTCTCAAGATTTCATTGGTGGTAAGTCGATAATTTTCAATGGTAACCTCTCCCTCAATTTGTCCGGAAAATTGAGTCGTGATTTTCTCCCTTCCACAACATTTTCGGCCGATGGATGTGTAGACGAATCGTCCAAAGTCACCCGTCCTCAGTATCGTTTTAAACATTGCTGGAAAGAAACGAAAACACCACATTGGTAATCCTATACAGATATTCTGGGTGAAAACAATGAAGACATTTTCATATAGAACGGTTACGGTCGTCTTTTCTCTCTTTGAAGAAACTATTTTCAACGGTAAGTGGTCCACTATATTTGTCACCGGCAAAGTCGGAGCATGAACTCAAATGTGGGATTCCTGTGTGACTCGTGACGGCCAGTCCGGACATGTAGATTTCTCCTTGTGCTGATCCACTTGTAATTTTGTGGTTTTGGTCAAGAATGTACATTCTTGTATTTATTACTGGTCTACCTTTGAAGATGAAATGAACTGTGACTCTGATATTCCCAACGCAGAATTCACTGAAGCTTATATAAACGTTGATGGCTTCCATGCAATGATTTACCCATCGGAACGATATCATAATAGAGTCCATACTTGATGTCCTTGATTGAGGTGAAGAGCTCAAAGCAGCCAAACCCGAGGACTTCTTTGCTCCCGTAAAGATTCACTAAGGACGCATGGGGAGGCGCGGTTTTGAAGAAAGCGATAGCCAAATGACGTCGCATAGTTGCTCCGGTGCAAAACCAGTATTTCACACTGTCAAAGCACTTTGGCGGAGTAGTCGCTTCGCACTCTCCGCGTTGTAGGATCACGATGAGTTCCATGATTGTGATAAAGGCTCGCAGCAGTTCGGGGTACACTGTCAGCCTTCCAATTTTCCAGTGATGAACATTTTCGAGGAAGCCAAACAAATCAAGGGCATTCATTGCAACGGTCGTATTCCCCGCTAGTAATGGGGTCAGAAATTGTCCCAAGAAATCTTGCGAGTCGACAGAGTTATAAATCGCAACAACCTTCTCGTCTTTGGTATACGGAAAATGCTTCCACTCCGCGTGAACTCTGTTCCAAATTGTGACATTTCGAATGTACGTCGGTGTCACATCCCCGTTGGGACTGAAACGATGAAATACCGCTGCACATTTGTAGGTCGGGTCTTCTCGTGGAAGTGAGTCGATCAATAACTCTGCCCGTTTATTGGCATCAAATGACCTCTGCTTCAGGGTCCGCATTTCCCTCATTGTGGCATCCCAGAGGGACTCAAAGTTGACAAATCTGCATTTATTTTTGAAGGCATCCTCTAACTCTGGACTTACATCCATTCCGACCAGCAGGAGTGGTTTCAACGAATCAATGACTGCCTGTGACAGTAATTGATTAATTTTTTTTTGAAATGTATCATTCATGCAATATGCTTTCTTGAGTAAATTTTTGATGCTGTGGTTTATGGTGTTCCAAACGAACAGCAATCCTCATGTCGGGATTTCCAATGATGCGTATCGGTAAATACGAGAGACCAAGTTTCCATATGGAGAGAATTACAATAACACGCTTATCGCAAGCATCCACCGCGACAGCAATGCTGGGCTCGTTGTCCTCGGCATAGGCTTTCATCACTAACTTTTCATCAATCTCGGGCTTCAACACTTTGGCAAAATGGTCGGTTATCGAATTGAGCTCTTCGAAGGTGTAGCTCGTCTTCCCATCGAGACCAACGAGAGCTATTGAATGAGGATCAACGCGTCCGTGATATTCGGAAAAGTAGTCTATTGGCGACACGCTCGTATTTATTGCCATTTTTGGTCCTTCCAGCATTCCAACGATTGGCTTTTCTAAATATTTTTTCGGAGTGTCAGGATGAATGCACTTGTAATGATGAATTGCAATCAAGGAAACTTTTTTCAGAGTGAAAAAAGCTTACTTTTCCGAAATGTACAACAGGCAAATCGCAAAACAGAGATCAATTTGATTCGACTTGACCATCTCCTGTTGAGTCGCAGGTTGGAGTGTCTTTTACTTATCACTGGGTCACAGGAGGGCCATTGGGAAATTTCGAAGAGACTCTCAGCATCACTGGTTGATCTCCCGTAGATGTCCTCCACAAAGTTGGGGGTGATTATCAAGTCTGCCGAATCGCCAGAACTTCTCCAAGTGACGCTCCTTCTTCCTCCCTTATTAATTGGAGCAGTCATAGTTCATCTACTTTCCTACGAAAGTCCAACGTACTTTTTAGTTTTGTAGCAAACGTGACATCGGTCACTTTAAAGTACTTGATACTTTTGTTTTGGCAAATATGACGAAGAACAAACGCATCTGCGCCAAGATTAGTATTTCTGTTAGTCAAGTATGCCAGTGCAAACTTGTGTCATAAATAAATTACTACGGGAACTTTCGCAAGCAATTAATCAGCGGGCTTTATGATAAATATCATTTCATCACAAGTTTTCAGTGGTTATCAGTCATCACGACGATCGCAGTGAGAAGGGTTCTGTCCTGCAGATATTTCACAATTATGACTAGCATTATTAGCCTCGTATATTCAGATTAATCGCACATGCTTCCTTGATGATGGGAGTCTCACACCGGAAATGCGGGGCGACGGTGTTGACGTCTCTTTTCTTTATCGTTGTCATAATCTGTACAACAACGTTCGCTAACCCTTCTGCCGAACCTGAGCAAGCCCCCCCAGTCGACTCGGACCCCAACCCGAATGATGCGTATGAGCAAGACTTTGCCAAAGAATTTACGGAATTCTGCTTGACTCAAGAAATAGGACGGAACACACCGGAGAAGATAAACAAAGGTTTCTTAGCACACTGATATGATCGTGTATTCTTTCAAGAGTTATAAGTTTGCACATGTATTTCGAACTAAATTGCTAATTTTTACACAAAGACGAATGTAAGCGAATCAAGGAAATCGAATTTCACGACGATGACCTCCACATGTTGTTCATGGTCGTGTTGGTCATTCTGTTTGGGGCGACGGTTCGAAGTATTTTGAAGTACCTTCACATCAGCCTTCCATACACGGTTATCATTATGGCGAGTGGGATGGCGGTTGGATTCGCAGCGAAATATTTTTGCTACGAACTGTACACCTTCACAGCCGTCGCACGGCTGAACTCAAAAGTCATTCTTTTTACGTTTCTTCCGGTTCTCATATTCGAGAGTTCCTTCAGTATACCAGGCCACGTGTTTATGAAAGCGTGTGGACAGGTACTGAAACGTTATTACTCCCCTAATTTGTTACTCTTATTTAAAGGCTCAACAAATTATGCGTGTGTAACTGCTGTTGCAGGTGCTCATTTTAGCAGCTCCTGGAATGCTCTTTTGCACCTTCCTCACTGCCTTCATCTGTCACACATTTTTCGCCTCGTACTCGTGGACGTTTATGGAAGCAATATTTTTCGGATGCATTATCTCAGCAACAGATCCAGGTACAATTACAAGAAGAAATGCCACCAAAGCATCAGTTAACATAATTTTTCATATTCAATAGTTGCCGTTGTCGCCATTCTGAAAGAATTAGGAGTGTCGGAGACGTTAGGTACCTTGACTTGTCTACTTTTTTCTGACATTTTTCGTCAAGAAATTGCCTACGTTTCTTTGTGCATTGCAGGCGTGCTAGTGGACGGAGAAAGTTTACTCAATGATGGCATCGCAATTCTCCTTTACGAAGTCATCAAGGAACTCTTGGTTCTCGAAGAGGAAAAAGTGCATATGGAGACCGGAGACATAATCCTACACGTTGTAGGAGAGTTCTTTCAAATCGCCGTCGGTGGGCCGGCGTTCGGCTACGTAATGGGGAAGATTACGATTTTCGCATTGAGTCGTATTTTCAACGATGCCGTTGTCGAAATTACAATCACTCTCGTCTCCGCCTACCTAACCTACTACATTGGGGAAGACGTTCTCCACGTCTCTGGAGTTATGGCGGTTGTCCTCTTGGGGATCACGATGAGTGCGGAGAAAACGTGCATTAGCCCTGACACGGAGCACGAAGTACATGATTTCTGGGGCATGCTAGGATTTCTAGCGAACACAGTCCTGTTTTTCATTACCGGAGTAATTATCACGGAGCGAGGAACTCGTAACTTGGACTGGGATGATCTTTACTATCTGATATTACTGTATTTCGGACTGAATCTCATTCGGTTAGTAATCGATGTTTGGGATTTACAAAAAATGTCGCTTATCAGCACACAAATAAATTAGAGAAATTATTGTTAGATTTCTAATGCTTTTGGCTCTTGGTCCAATCCTTACACGGATTGGTTATGGCCTGACGTGGCAAAACGCTGTCGTTTTGATGTGGGGAGGACTTCGTGGAGCTGTGGGAACTTGCCTATCGCTGGAGGTGTACGAGGATCCGGAATTTTGCAAAAAGAAATTGGGGCCAAAGGTACTACGAGTTTGCCTCAATCCGCCTCTTTGTGCGATACCAACTCTTTAAACTGAATTTTTTCTACTCAAAACTGTTTATCGTAGGTTTTGATCCAAACCGCAGGAATCGTTCTGCTCACCCTCGTCATAAATGGGACCACTACGAAAAAACTCCTGAAAATCCTCAAACTTACCGAAATCTCACCTGGACGGATGGAGGAAATGACTAACGCTCTAAAGGTTATCAATGCGAGGCAGAAGAAATCGTTGGTCATGCTGCGACATGATCGGTTCTTAGCCGATGCCAACTGGACGTATGTCGCAGAGCACACAAGGATTGAGAACCCTTATCGACATGTATGTGACTTCTATAAACACCATTCTTTTATCAACGAAGTGTGCAATATGTAAATCCTACACTTGTCGTGGCAGGCTCATGTCGCCAGCTCAAAAACCGCTGACCAAACTTCCATTGTGTCGCTCGGCCCGGAGCAAATCATGAATCAATGTCCCGCTTGCCACACAATGGTTCCAAACCAGCCCACCAACGACGAACTAAAGGCGATGACAGAGGAGGCTCGACTTCGAGTCATTAAGGCTATGAAGGTCATTGCGACCGTTGCGACAAAAAAAATAATGACAGTGTACCCAAAAATATATTCCTAAAAATGTGCTTTCTTAAAAATCCTCCAATAGATATCCTTTTGGGCTCATTTTGAGCGTGGCGTCTTGACAGAGGAAGCCGTTCTCATATTAGCTAGCACAGCAGAAGCAGTGGCAGACAGGCCACTGTACATGATACACGCGAAGGACCTGAAAAAGTATTGGACTATTCGAGGTATCTTCCCGTGGCTTCGCGAGAGGATGGTACAACATGTTGGCGAAGACACTACGGAAGCCATTCCTGATCCTCCGAAACAAAAGTAAGAGTGCCACTGATGGGGAAAATTAACGACTTGAGCAACAATGTAAATGCTCATCTGTGTATTTAAGATGGAGACGCGGATTCTGGTGGATTGCAACACGAGACTGGTTCGAATTTGCTGTCGCCCCTTTCGTCATTCTGAATACTATTTCAATGATCGTTGAAATGACGATGGACGCCCGAAATCAAATATGTGGACCACAAGCCGATCCTATATACGGTCAATTGTTTATGGGAATTAATATCTTCTTTGCTCTGATGTACATTGTAGAATTTTTGATTAAGGTACTTGGAATTTCAATTGCACTTTTCCGCGGTTAAAACTACTTTAGATTGATGAGCAATTTTAATTCATATTAAACAAAATATAGAGAATCGGAAGGGGATTCATGGACTACTGGTCCTCGCGATGGAATTGGCTTGACTTTGCTGTTCTCATTGTTAGCATACTTGACGTGGTGCTCGGCTTCCTTGTTGGTTGCACCATTGCCAGCACAATGAATAAATCACCGGCACTGCTTAGTTTCTTTAAAATTCTCCGAATACTTCGAGTGGGACGATGCTTGAAACTGCTGCGGGTAAGATTAACACGGCCCAACATTGTTCAAAATATATTGGCATATTATCCAATTTGTTCGATTAAAATACGGAAATTGTCGTACGTAGCCCCTTATTCCTGCGGTGATGAACATGATCAATGGGAAAATTAACACGCAGCTATTTCTCGGCTATGATGTAGCCCTGGGCTTCATCGTGGCGTGTGACGATGTGGTAAAGTTCCTCCCACAAATGATTGACAACAAGAAGGTGCTCATGAAAATCAGAGCAAGTGTGGAAAAGGAAAGAATGGAGACTGTTCGGGAAATGGGTAAAAAATCTTACCTTTAGAGCTAAAGTTTGCATTCAAAATAATACTAAATGTTTGCCTAAATCTAAACTCGTCAGGAATACTTCAAAAGAAACACCCTGGAATAGCCATCGCTGTGAAAACGCGACACGCTAGCCGGAGTGTGTTGAACAAAATGAAGGCTACTTTGTCAGAATTACGCGTAGATGGTAAGCCTAAAGAACGCTCTTACTAAATCTCTGATTGAAGGAACGAAGTAAAGTAATCCATATTGTCTTTAACAGGGTTACTCGATGAAAAAGAGAACGATCTACTAACCATTGTCCTAGAGGAGAGAATGAAACGCCTATGGAACTCTCCTTCTTACATTGCGCCACCGTCTCCAGAAGTACTTTTGGAAAATTTGAACTGGGTCTTTGGCAACAATGAGCTGCGAGACTACATCTTCGTAAGAGAGAAACAAGACATGTCATATTGTTGTAGTAGCTCTCCGTGCTAGAAAGTAAAATGCCTGATGAAACTATTCCTTTTCAGAATAACGCCACATTGTTACAATACGAAGCGAATGATGTCATTGTTGGGAACGATGACCCACCTTGTGGGATCTACGTGATCGTTGCTGGAATGGTGAAGATTCACTACGAGCCGAATCCCGAGGTGATCGAAGGCCAACGAAAGTTTGGCTGCGTACCAATCATGGAAATATTTAAGGATGTCGACTTTGACAAACGGACGGAAGACTTTTTCTCCACTGGGACCGTCATTGGAGAGTCGGCATGCCTCACTGGTCGTAATAGATGTGCAGCAGTGACTTGCGAAACGGAGGGAGTAACAGCGTACCACATCCCGTACTCGGTAAATCGTTGATGATATAAGACCACTGTTAAGATTTGTGTTACCGTTGGGGCAATGTGATTTACTTTGTGCATTTGCAGGTAATGATTGAAGCCCTAGAGACCTTTGATGATGAATACAATTCGTTGGAGGTCAGACTGTGGCGTTCGTGTGGAATGAGACGAGGCCTTTGTTTATTGCCCAACTTGCCATCATATCACGTATTATGCTTTATGAAAAGCTTAGCAACTTGCATTGCATAGCTCTGACTTTGTAAATACATCGCGTCCTCGTATCATGCAGAATGTGCCTAAAGAAAAATTGGGGATGCTGTTGGAGCGCTCTTGTGTCCCCATTGGCCCAGAATTTGACCAAATCAAAATTCCTCCATACGTTAACGATGTAATTGTTATCGAAGGAATGGTTCAAAATGTGGACAACAAGGAAGTATATGTGGCACCCACAGTTATTCCCAAAACTTGTATGGAATTTAGAATGGTACGATGCTTATTGCTTGGCCACCTCTATTACATAAGTGCATAAACATGAAAAAGTTAAATAAACTAAATAAATTCATAATGGGTCTCTATTTCAGCTGCCTAACGAAAGAACAGTAAATCGCGTTCTTCTCGTTCTAGGAGAACACAGTCATCCTGACGATGATGACGACAGTGGTATCGCAAGATGCTTTCAAGCTGCAAGGGAACTGAGACGACAATCTATTCTAGAAGATAATAATGTACTGATGTCTGACTAGTTTTCCATGTTGTAGCTTGCAGTATGATTTCACTATATGGTCGCTTGTTTTAGATTATGATAACTAAGCCTTCGCAAGGAACTCTTCCTTCTTTGGCCAAAGACAAGCAAGGGCGGTATTCCGTAGCTGTTAGCTTTGGAGTCCGTAAGTAACCAGCGGCAATACTCTACAATTAAACAGCGTCACCATTACTAACCACCATGTAAAAGGCCTAATTTGAGTTTGCTCTTTCCACCAGGACCCAGAAAGAAAAGGTCATCCATCTATATGCCTTTGGATAACCAAGAGTCTGGTCCTGGCAAAGATCGCCAGCAGGGAAAGCCGCCCGGTGACGGTGGAAAACGCTGAGTGCAATCAAATATAATTATGCCCACACTTAGATTTTACACGTACGCCAGCGAATGGGATTGCAATGTATGTAAGATGAAATAAATCCTTGGATAGTAATATCGGTTTGAGTCGCATATGGGAAGACAGTGTTGTATTATTGTTTACGTTCAGAAGCCTCTTGAAGGAAAATGCAATTGAGAATCAGAGTATTTCATATTTGCTTTTATAAAATGAGTAATAAAATTACGGGTAGGGGTAGGTAGTTCTACGTTAAAAGAGCAACATTTCCCGTATCGGCTCCCACCAGTAAAAATTGGTTTAATGGAAGATGACGCATACTTGTGACTATCCCTTTGAATGTATCTGTTCTCAAACGTGTCGTCGAAAAGCTCGAATTGGGGTCAACGTTACTGTGCACACCTATTCGATTTGAAGTTGTGCATGAAATTAGCTCTGTCCCATGTAGACAAAGGGAGTGAACTGGCTCGGTTGGTCCCCTAACAAAATGAGAATACAGTTTTCCTGTAGAACAGTTGTTGTCTGTTTGGAAGACTCATTATCATAGTATAGTTTACCTCATGTTGAAGGAAAGACGATTTTCATCTAGGTTCCATACAGATATCGATTGATCAAATGAGGAACTTATAAGTTGATTGTGCTTGTGATTTAGAAGTTGCAAAACCTGAAGGAGGGCGTAAACAAATGATTCTTGAGGGTAACATCCAATAATTAGACACTGCGATTACATTAATCTCAAACAAACCCTAAACTCTTAAGACCTAAATCTTAAACTCACCTCGCCATCGTGGGCTTTCCAAGAACCAAGCAAGGTTCCACTTCTCAAGTCTAATGTTGACAGCATTCCACTTGAATGACCTACGGACACTACTTGACCATTATCTGATATCGTCATGCATCTCACTAGTCCACTGGCCTGACCAATTCCAATCTGAAATTTAAATTCTCGATAATATTATCGTTCGGTTAGAGTTGCTTCGTGTAGGTAACGTATAAGAGTGGCACACCTTGAGGTCATACGACTGCGCTGTTCTGAAGTCAACCACAACGACCGTGCTATCAATTCCAGCTCCTACCATCGTACTGCTGTTTTCAATAGGGCGGAGGCAGCAAATTGGTCCATTGGTCTTGGAAGGGCCTCGCTCAAATGTCCTAATTAATTTCCCCATAAAAGGATCCCATATATGAATTACTCCATCCGTAGATGCTGCAATATGAAGTGGCTCATGGAACAAAACGCTGAGAACAGCTTTCTTGTGACTTGAATACGTCCACTGACAATTCATGACAGCATTTTCGTCTCCCTGTTTGAAACCAAACATTCGCTATTCAAATTGGTGCTAACATGTACAAAGATTATGGTTTTCGTGTATATATTTACTCTTTGACATGTACAGACATTTCAAATATTAAATAAAGTAAACCATCCCAATACCTGATTACGGAGAGAAAAGAGCTTCACGGTCCTATCTTTGCTAGCTGTAAGAAAGCTATTTTCATTGTCTAACGCGTAAATACATCGAACAGCAGCAGTGTGACCGGTGAATGTTTGTAATTTGATTTGTTTGAAGTTAAATTTAGTCTCTGCTCTGCCTATTTCGTGATCCCAATAAATCAACCAGTTTCCACGAAGGTGTCGACTAGTGTCCTTTTTTGTCACTGTTACCGTCTCCTTTTCGTTAGGCGTCTGATCTCCCTAAAATTGACATAAATTGACATAGTTCGTGTAATGCGATATAATATGTCTCATTATACGGTATAATAAAACATGCACGTACTTCAATGTGTACTTGAATTCTATTCCCAAAGCTCCGGGATCCAAAACTAGATTGCTGTTCCACTTTCAATCGTGTTCCAACCCTTTCTGCAGAGGGGCTTGCATCTAAAAAATGCTTCTTACGCTTAGCTACAAGATGACACGTATTTATAAACAATCAAGCTATACAACTCACCATCTTCCTTGATTGACAAAGAATGATCAGCTAGTCCTTGCTTCAGATACAAATCTCTAATCAAAGGCTCAAGTTCATGACCGCTGATAACGTCACAAAGACTGGAATATAATTGGAAAGCCAATGTGGATCCAAAAACTAACGCAAATTCTGTCTGTAAATTAAAGACAACAATATTATCAATTTCAGCGAAGCACATTTCAAAATGACAATCTACAACATACCTTAGGTTTCCCTTCTCCATTGTAGACTTTGTCGAATGCTCCCGTAATCATCGATATCAGTGGCTTCAGCAGAATGTTGCTTAAATCGAGGCCAATTTTCTTCCTTATTGCTGTCATCATTCCTACAACCTGAAAGATTAAGCACGGCATTGCAGAATGTGTTGCATTTTATGCAAACTTATTCTGTACAAAGGTCAGCTTACAATCGAACCTCACCTTACTAGCTAAAATGGTAACGGAATTGTGCCCTGATGGAAATGCCACATCATCTGCGCACACCAATCGACACAATGGAGTTAGAATAGACGATAATATAGGGTCCTTTAATTGTGACATGAGAAATGTGTCCGACACGTGATTGAATACGTGCTCCAATAGGGCCGATATTCCCAGTAGAGCTGCTTCAATTGCAACATTCAGCTTTCTTACTGCAGAGCTCACTACTTCCAGACAGTACGGCAAATATTGATGTTCAATAAAACAATCACCATACAAATCTACAGAAAAGTAGACATTAAATATTAAACCATACTCTTCAGCCACTTACACAAAGTACAAAATACAAAAGTACAAAAAGTACCTGAAATTACTATTAGGCATTCCAAAACTTTCTTAGCATGTAAATCGCCGTCACAGTGCATGCTGCAATTTCTCTTTTCAACTTCAATATTGTCAATGTGTCCCAGGAAGCACAGTGTGAGCATTCTTAACAAATTTTTTGTCAGATACTTTGCACATAACACAGGTCCAAACCTATGTGAAAGCCAGAGAACGGTTTCGGAACACATTTCTGAAATATCTGCAACGGATTTGCTTCCGACACTGCTCGCTCCAATACTTGTGTCCCTTGAACTACTAGTACTTCTTTGAAGATCTCTGGAGCGACGAAGCTGCATTGCTGGCGGACTCTGGTTCCTTGTACGCTCAGTGGCACTAAGCACTGTGTGAGGTCCTTGTAATACCGTCGAAGAAGTTGAAGCAGTTAAACTGGTCTCTGCCTGAACTTCATTATTCGAAACGGGATGCGTCAAATTTTCCTTGTCTTCTGAATCGGAAACGTCGGGTTCCATTAAAAACATCTCTGGTTCTACAGCTACTGACTGTGATGAAGAGCCGGTGTCACCTTGCTCAGATTCCATTCTTTTATATTTCTCTTTCTTTTGCAGCCGCCGAGTTTCATTTCCAATCGCGGATTCCTCGAAAGTTTCTTCGAGTCTATCAATTTCCAAATCTGTTGATGCTAAATGTGCTCGAGGGGCAGGATCTTCATTGTCTGCTTTCCATCCTCCGATAGCTTCAATTAAAAGTGTTGGAAAATTATCCAAAAACCTTTTCAAACCAAAACAGCTGCACAACTGCAAAGTAAATGTTCGATGGAACAGTTTCAAATGTTTCTCGGAATGGTAGTCCGCTTCATATATTTGCAGGATTGGGTTCAGCAAATGTTCAATGGATTCTGCAATGCAATGTCGATTAAAGTCATACTTTCATAATATATCATGTACACGTGTTAATTTATGAAAATTGCTTCAAATCTCACTTTTTCGCCCGATAGCTCGTGAAAATGAGCAAAATATATTCCACACTGCCAACACTCTAGTTTCGGGATTCTGAAACAGTTCTATAACAAATGGTAAGATGACATCTAATCCTTGTTCATCCAGAGCGGGTAGAACTTGCAGTAAATCCCTGGAGAAAGACTTTACTTTGAGTTCTTGCAGTCGCACCTTCAATCCAATATCTTCAGGCGCAGCTACAGCAAGGATTCGTTCATAATTTCGCATTCCCTTAATCATTTTGTAAATTTCACCAAAATACTCTGGGAATTTTATAGGACCCATTTTGTCACCAAGAAGTAATAAATCTAGCGATATATCCAATGGAATTGAAAAGTCTAGCGACTCTGGATAGAAAATAGCTTGCACAGCACGCCGACAGAACAAGGGAATGTAACTTAACGTGGTCTTAACCACACTCTGGTAAAATTCGTAGCGTTCTTCTACGGTCCTAACTTTACAAATGTGCCGTATTCGTTTTGGAAGGACAAGTTCAAGAAGCAAACACCCAAACAATTTCACAAGAGAAGGAAGTTTGCTGCGATCTTTCAGTCCAGTCAAAATCACTTTTGGGTCTTTCTTCAAATGCGGGAAATGAGCACGAAAAAAGTTGATACACACTTCAAAATCGTTTAGAAATCCCATAGGATCATAATGCTTCGGCAAATTAATGTTTTTCCAAACTCTGGCTTTTGCATCGGTCGCATCTTGACTAGTTTCTTCAGTTTCCACTTCTCGCATTTCTGTGAAGCATTAAATAAAAATATTCCACGTTAGATAAGTCCCATGCGCATGTAATAATTGTCAAGTACCTACAATTAATTTAATATGTACTTTTCAGCTCTTTGAAGTGGACAATGTTCTTAAAATTTCTTAAAATGTTTTTCCGTGGAGGATGTGGAGTTTGAAATAGCTGTACGATTCCATGAGATTCCAAATGTTCGTGAGTATCAACCAAGGACAGGTAAATATTCTTTGACTTGACAGCAGCAACTCCACTGAGTTTGTAACCAAATGTTAAGTCTATCCAGTGATGAAGTTTTGCTGAAACAAATTCACTTTCTAACAGTTTTCTATGCTGCATAATAAAATCTTGAGGGTTAGTGCACCAACGGGGTATCTGCAGATCCGGAAGGTCGTCGTGAATAGACTAAAGGCAACACACAAGCACACAAGGTAAGTCCTACAGCAGGAATTGCAACAAATTGATGCGTATTTTCAAAGAACAATTAATACAGCAATCTGAAAGAGAGTATCATTCCAGTTGTAAAACATATGTGGTAAAAAATCGATCATCCTGCAATTGAACAGCCAATATTTATATAGTCAGGGCCGTCTTACCGTCTTCTCGTTCCCTCCAATCTCTTCATACATAATATCCAATTGTCTTTCCCCTTTGTTTAAACGAAACTTGCTTTTTGTTAAATCACGCCACCCTCCTTGCTGTTGCGTAAAATCAGTAACCCAAGGAAAAACAGGATGAAAGTTTGGATTTCCAACGCAAACCCGTCCACTCAGAAAGTTGAGAAACATTAGGTAGTCATAATTGGAAATAAGCCCTTCGCACCAATGTCTAATAACAAGTTCGACGAGTTCCGGCGTCACTTTCGTGGCACATCCTGTGTACGCGTTCGGCGAATTTGGTTCTGAAATGTCCCACCCCTTGACTGATCTTACAACAAATTTGACTAATTTCTCTACCCGTGGATCAACTCTTGGAATCTTTTGATGAAACCCATTCACTTGTAAACTAGATAATATTTCGTAAATTGACGGAATTACATTTACGTACAAACATTCGTCTACACGAATATCACATAGGTTCAAGTCCCCTACTGGTAATTTAACTGTCTCAAAATCCCTAAGAAATTGTAAAATTTGGTATATTACAAACATTTGTTTTGCATTTGAGACTAAAACTTTTTGCGGAGAAAAGGTTATCATCTCCTGCAAACTGTGCGGAATATAAGGATGAAATATAAAATGGCAAATGTTTTCTGATTGATGTTCCGAACCATCGCCGAAAAGACTTGTAACAGTTACTACTTGTTGTGCTTGACAAAGATTGGAAATCGGAAAACGAGACTCTCCAGCAGACTTATCGTCATCAGAACAGTTCTCCTCTAGGTTGATAAACAAAAAGCGTAACAATTTTGAGAGATACGCAGACTCTTCCATTTGCACAAGAGGAGTCTGAGGATCCGTTAAAGTGTCATTTGTTCCGTTCCTGGTCCCGGCATCTTCATCGGTTTGAGATAGCACATTAACCTGAGGCTGTTCCCATAAAAAGTTAAAATTTGCTTCTCCAATAAAATCCACCACCTGCGGCCACGACATTCGGCCCGGCTGCGGAATATTGCACGGGTTCTCCAAAGCACGGAAATACTTCAGTACTTTTGGAAGTCTCACAGCCTGTTGAGAAAATTTAATATGCGAACATATATTTACAATTATTGAGCGTCAATTTGCCCTACATAATCCCAACTATGTCATACCGTAACAACTGTGAAAATCCATTGTGGTCCCAATAGCGCAGGTTTCCCTTGGCTAAGGTAAGCTTGAACTTCGTCGTCAGTTAAGCGCTCATGCGTTATAAACGTTTTTGGAATACGCCTCTCAGCAATCACCTCCCTGAAAACAAATAAAATCGTACAACGAGTTTCCAATATCAAATGTTGATTGACGATCAAAATGTGATGTATGTAACTCCATTCACCACGCCTCCAAACACCAAACTAACCTTATCCAACTCAGGTGGACTGCCAGAACAAACCTCTTCTCAGCCTGGACTGCCACCGGCGATGTCAATGAAAACACATACTTCGAAGGAACATTTAACCCGTAACTCTGGAATGGATTCATCGTCTTCAAAACCACTTGTCTTTCAATCACGACCAGAATATCAAATATTTCACTAGTAAATCTAACTAATTATACTAATCACATTATACGAATCTATTAAATAGTCACATTTAAAGCTATCGACATAAATTAATAAAAATTGTACTTCTTTCTTGTACGCATGTTCTTTCACTATATCTAAAGTCTTCTCCATAAATACAGCCAACCAACAACAGAAGCAGCTGCTATCACGTTCTCCTCCAGATTTCACCGACGTCGTAGTTCTGACATTGGTAACCGGAAGCAGGACTAATTCACCGAAATTCGGGGGTACACCTCCACAAACAACTAGGTTTCATCTCCTGCACTCCTTTTTACGAGTATTGGTTGACAGTATTGAAACAATAATATTATTATTTTCGTTCAGTCAGAAACATGTTTTGGTGCAGAGTGAAGCATTTGACAGCTCAGCTGCAGCTGGAGGAATGAGTATATGCGGCTAGAGAGTATATTATCCTCCCTCACCAAAAATATATAAAAGGCATACGTAGAAAGTATGGTGTTTGACTCAAATGCATTTTTGTACAATTGCGATTCGGGCAGATTTCTATAGTAAAAGCATCCCTCACACAGCTTGTTTCCTCCAATTTAACCTCCAAACGCATACATTCATCCGATATTGTCCGTGCAGACCTTTTTCTCCAATTGAACAAAGACATCTTTTCATGCAATCCATGCCTCCACATGACAGAGGGACCTATTGGTAACTGATGACAATAGATTAGCCGCCAGATCACTGGATAGACCTGAAAGTGAAACGATGACATTTGATCCTATACGAATCTCTGACATAAACTTCATTCAATGCAAATGTGATGCGTGATGCCATGAGATTCTGAAAATTGCAGAGCCAATCTTATCTCTGTAATCGGCAATCAGCAATTGTACACGCACGATCTCACAAAAAGTTTGTTGGCCAGCTAAAATTTGGAGCATTTTCAAAGAATGGCGAAACGAGACAGTGTGGATGATGATCTAGATGATTTAGATGACGATTTATACGATACCGACGACTACGACGTTCCAATTCGCGATAGCTTTGATCAGGACAATTACGATGACACCGACGAGCCCCCGATCTCTGTGGATTTGGCGACAATACTCTCGCAACTTGGACAACGGGAGCTGGGGAAGGATGAGGAGGGGGAAGGTGAGGAAGGGTCCGAAGATGAGGACGAAGAGGAGTATGAAACCTTTGACGAAGATGAGGAGCAGGAGGAAGAAGAGGAGCATGTGGAGCAAGAAGTGTTTATCGGTAATAATTAGAGATTGGAGGCGCCCCCAAGTTTCGGGGTGGGTATCATAATTGACATTTTGTTGATTTCTGAAGACACGCCATCCCAGCAGGAAATGCGTCGGCAGAAGGAACGCAACAAACGGATCCTGAAAGCAAAGAAGAGGGACCTTATTCATGAGTATTTGCATGATATGAAACATTTTAGTCGCATACGGGCCAAGAATACCCTCCTTGGAGTAAGTATTTGGAAGAATCTGAAAACCACGACAAAGTGCGACATTTTGCTGATAAAACTTATGCTGAATTTCTAGCTGAAAATAATTGCGCGGGTGGGAGACCGGCAGGCCGTCGTTGACAAATACGTTGAAAAGGAAATTTTGGAGCAGGAGAGACTCAAGGAGGTTGAGCGACTGAAAAAGCTTCACTTTCTCGAAAGCTGTTTAGCCTTTGATCCGGACACACGGGGCAGCAAGGGTGGTGGGGCACCTGGCGACAAAACAACCGGTCCTCAAGGAAGCAAAGGGCCACAACCACCATCTACTGCAGAGGATGAGGATGAAATGAGTTCCAACAGCGATGAGGACGAGGACACCACTTTGGTCGTTGGCCCTCCAACTGCTACAGGCGACAAAGCGACGAAAAAGTCAGCCCCGTCTGGAAACACGGAGGAAGAGGTCGATGACTTGGACGCTGACAGTGACATGGATGACGATGATGACGAAGACGAGGAGAAAGAAGGAGGGGGTGAAACCGATGGAGGGGAATCGAATTTGGAGGCTGGAGCAGAAGCAAAGTCTAGGCCAAGTTGGGATGATAACTCTGCACTGCCTCTGAACGCCTCTTTTATCGCCCTATCAAGGAATAGTGCAGCTCGAGTTAAGCCTCGGACAACTCTACTGGTCCCTAAACGGGGCTCACGAAGGACCTTAGAGCGGTGCAAGCGAAAGGGAGTGGGTTTCTCTTTCAAACGATCAAAATTCTTTGATGAGGAGAAGCAAGTCAAGCGGAGAAACACTGACCTCATGGCCCTCAGACTAAGCCTTTTTGGTATCAAAGATACCCGAAAAAAGGGTAAAGGAGAAGGATCGGTTGACTCTTCAGCAGCTATGGCGAAGAAAAGGTCGATGACGTCCCTGGCAAGTCAAAAGTTGGACCTCGGCGGAAAGCGGAAAAAGCCGTTTGTGATCAGCGGTGAGGCGAAAACGGTTGCAAAGTCGAGGACACGCCTGGGTTTACATGATGACAAGTTAAAGTCCACTGTTCGCCACGATGTCGCCCAAGCGGATAAGAAAAATCTGAACCACTTCAAGTTTGAGTTTGCCGATCCTCGATTGACGGCGAAGCAGGCGAGTCAAAAACTGCGAGGAGAGCTGTTGAAGTTGTTGGCGCACCGTAATATCCCCTCAAAACATCGAAAGTGGCCTTTGGAAATCAAGGGAGTGAATTTCAAGGATAAAAATCCTTACGGACGGGTGATTCTGAATTATACTAAATTGTCGCATCATGAAATCCAGCACCCACATACGGCTTACCGGATGCTTCTAACAAATGTTGCTTATCTGCGAGCCAAGGAAAGTAAAATGACGGAAGTTCATTCAAAAAATATTGCCGAGTTGGAGGTTAGAACAGGCCCACAAAGAGCACCTAAAAACAATTCTAACTGTACTAAAATGCGAATTCTGATAATCTAGGAAGAACGGGAGCAGGTGGAACTGGGACTCAAACGAGTTATTGAAGAAACTATTGAAGGTCTGCGTATCTGGACTAGTGTATGCGCAGGGTCCTCCAAAGTTGAGAGGAGGAAAACCAGGTTAGCCACCGAGGAACTGATTGAATATATTCAATCGATATTTAGTAGGTTGGTCAATGTCACCTTGGTTGACCTTTACACGAAGATCCAATCCACAGAATTTGCCTTAAGAAGGTTGTCCATTTCGGAAGGTATGTATTAGTGGATTCGTAATTAAGTGATGTCTTTTAAAACCCGTTAGTGACGGAATGTGAATTACTTCAATTGTTGTAGGAAAGGGTGAAGGGGCAGAATTGCATGAATTCAAGGATATCATGCGATGCCGAGAAAAGCTGAAAGCAGAACATAAAGCACTACAAAATACCATTCTGACGTATCAGCGTCGGTCCGGGGAAGTTAGGGGTTTCATTCGGAAAACTAATAAAAGAATGAATTTAATATCTGTAATAATCTCAAGATTTTTGAAAACGTTAATTTACGCTAATCTACGGTACTACAATGGCTGCCTTAGCTGCCTGAATTTAGACATATTTTTTTTACAACAGGACGTTGTGGCTACAATGAATGAGCGAATGAAAGCAGTGACAAAGGCTTTGGTGACGATGATTGAAGGGATGCACTTTTGTCAGCGCCTTGCCCTTCGTCGCCTGACTAAAGAACGGGATATGAAGAGTGAGATGGGGATTTTCGCCTCTGATCGAATGGCCGATGACTACGAAAACTTACTTCTCAAAATCAACGAATCGCGAACAAAGCGAGTCAATTTGCAGCTACAGTACAATGCTTCCATTCGAGAAATCAAGAAAATTGGAC
Source organism: Alloscopus bannaensis (assembly GCA_027743745.1). Classification (NCBI taxonomy): domain Eukaryota; kingdom Metazoa; phylum Arthropoda; class Collembola; order Entomobryomorpha; family Entomobryidae; genus Alloscopus; species Alloscopus bannaensis. The sequence goes on from JAHZMW010003894.1 coordinate 42,127, forward strand.
ATATGCGGCTCCGTTAGCGAACCACAACCTCTGATTAATGCTTCTAGTCTATTTATTAGAAGGGAATTAGTCTTAAAGCGTTTTTCACCAATGTCGTCTTCGAAGATACTTCCGTAGGTCAAACTTGCAATAGTTCCTCTAACATGTAAAGACTCGTAAACTATTTATTTGAAGAGGCAATTTACTAGCAGTCAAATTGTAGCCTTGAGTTATAGCTGTATTTCGTACAACTAACTAATGTAACCTGTTTTAGAATGTCATGATGAAAAAATTAAACATAAACTGTATCATACTAGTACATTGAGAATGCTAATTTATGACTGCACTACAGGATGATCCGCATTGGTTGATAACTTAAAATGAGACGCGGTTTAGTCCCAAGCTATCAAGATATTAAGAAAATATACATATTATCTGAGAGAGCAACTCTTTGTT